>JBBBDQ010001353.1:1607500-1697500 GCA_037127315.1 Ascarosepion bandense
TTGGGTTTTATAGCCTTAGCTGGCAACCAGTCTACAGCAAATAGTAATGGAAACCTACTGTGGGATAATTTTCTGCCAATCAGTTATGTCAAGCGTGTATCACTTATGGCACTTACTGACTGATCTAGTCTAACGATGGAATAAAAAAGAATATTTCAACAAAATAATTTTCATTGCCAATGCAATTCATTTTTTTCCTTGCACTTTTGTACATTTTTAATGCTGTACTGTCTAAACTTCGTCCCTCCATCTTGTAATCTCATTGGAACGCCTCAGGGCTACTCAAAGAAATATGTGAGATATTGGCGAATAAATACGTTTTAATGGCCAAAGCAGTGACAGCCCAAATGATGCAATTGACATTTGTGAAAATAGAATATTTTTATTTTTTTATTTTTATATTATTTATTTCTCGTCTCTCTGCTTTTGTTTGTCTCTCAGTTTTTTTTCTCTCGCTATCTATCTATCTATCTATCTATCTATCTATCTATCTATCTATCTATCTATCTATCTTCTCAGTTTTTTCAAATCTATCTTAGTTTTTCAAATTTATCTATCTATCTATCTATCTATCTATCTATCTATCTATCTTCTCATTTTTTTCAGATCTATTTTCTCAGTTTTTCAAATCTATCTGTCTTCTCAGTTTTCAAATTTATCTATCTATCTATCTATCTATCTATCTATCTATCTATCTATCTATCTATCTTCTAAGTTTTTTCAAATCTATCTATTTATCTATCTATCTCTCTATCTATCTACCTATCTTCTCAGTTTTTACAAATCTATCTATCTTCTCAGTTTTTTCAAGTCTATCTATCTATCTTCTCAATTTTTTCAAATCTATCTTCTCAGTTTTTCAAATTTATCTATCTATCTATCTATCTATCTATCTATCTATCTATCTATCTATCTAGCTATCTATCTACCTATCTATCTATCTATCTATCTACTGAAAGCCGACTGATATGGTACTTAATTTTCATATTTAATTTTCCTTGGATTCGTATTTTCCATGTTTTCGGTCATTTGCCAAATCTATGCGGCGCTTCGAAGATCATTTGCGAACCTCAACGTGGTGTCATGGTTAACCTCTTTGTCTCGCTAGGGTAATTACATTTGAGTAGTGAGATCGATCCTCATAGTTTTTCTTTTATGAATATCAAGTATGTAAAATATGCCAAAATTTCTACATTTCCAAGTGCTTTCGGCTACTTTTTTAGTCATTATCAAGAGCGATTTTTATGTATTATTTTATTATTAACTGAATCTAATTTTTTTCTTTATAAAAGCGTGTAAAGAATGTTTCATTTTCAAATCTAGGTCAGCACGTTGTGGTTGTATTTGTATATTAATTAGTGTCGTCCTTTTATTATTAGGGCTTCCAAAATTTTTGATTTTTTTAGCATGTGAATTCGGCTATTATAGTTGTATTTTCTACTAGTATGTAGATATTTCAGATGAAATCAGGTAGGTTTTATGTTATTTTTAAATGGGTACTATCTGAACTTTATTCAAGTTGGTGTAACGTAAGAGGTCTAGATAAATATGTAGCAGTATGACAGTTTTTAAACGTTCAGAAAATAAAAGAAGTACGAGCACAAGGAAAATTACATAAAAAAGCTTAATTTCAAATCTCAGTACCTTGTCAGTCATCTTTAACGAAACATGTATAAAAGAGGAATTGCGGCCGAAATACACAATATATATATATATATAAATTATAGTTTTAATACCAATATCGACAAAACTAATTCTGTCAAGATTATCAATAACTAACAGCAACTAAGTACGTCTTGAAACCCACCGGGAACTAACCCGGAGGGAAAAGAAGGGGAAAAAAAAACCAAAAAAAAAAAAACCGAAATACTTGAACAAAAATCAAGCATTCGTGAGAAAGAAAAAAAACCCTAAGACGAAAACCTTAACAATAAAGAGCTCAATACGTAAGCAGAGTACAAGAAGTACTCAACGCGAACGTAGATCAAACAAGAACGAAAATCTAAGGGTGAGCCAACAACCTACCACCGTTTCGCTAGTATGTAGATGTTACTGATGAAAATCAGGTAAGTTTTTGTGTGCTCGTCAGGGAAAATTGGCCAATTTTCCCTGACGAGCTGTTAAGCGAAGCCGTGGTAGGTTGTTGGCTCACCCTTAAAGTTTCTATATATATATATATATATACACACACACACAAACACACTTATATATATATATATATATATATATATATATATGTGTGTGTGTGTGTGTGTGTGTGTGTGTGTGTGTGTGTGTGTGTGTATGTGTGTGTGCGTATGTGTGATGTGTTTGTCTCTGTGTGTATATACATATATATATATATTGCGTATTTGGGCAGTAATTTCGTGTTTATACATGTTTTGTTAAAGACGACTAAAAAGATTAAGCTTTATATGTAATATATGGGTCTGTGTGTGTGTTTGGAATAATTTAGACATATGTCAATTTTATTTAATCTTTTCATATTAACGGATTAATTAAATGCTAAAAACAAACCTATAAATATGTTTTATATAATTTATGTTCCAAAAAAAAATATGGCATAAAAAGTTATATAAAAAACATAACCGTAATACTTTGTAATTTTTAATGAAACCTGTATAAAAGATAAATTGATGACTAACTGCACGATATATATATATATATATATATATATATATATATATATATATATATATATATATATATAAGAACTTAATACACATCGATGTAACCTCTTCTAATCTATGTTAATGGGATTTATCTAATATACATCCAACTACTTAGAAATCTGTGGATTCTAACGTCACTATTCTTCTTGAAATTTACTTTCTTCATTTATCAGTATTTCAACTTTTATAGACGCAAGCGTATTTTTATGTTTTTCAAATGGAAACCATATACATGTGGATATGAATTTGTGTGGCTGAGACAATTTGACAAATGCACGATTTTCTTTTCTTCTATTTTAGCCTATCACCATTAATCAAAAGAAGCAGCTAATCGATTCCTAATTCTTCTGCAAGCGCTTGGCATTGTTAACAAGCGCTTTTGTTCTGGCCAATCAACAAAATTTGGCTCGTTGCAGACGTGAACTCGTTTACGAATTTAAAAAAAAGAGAAGAAATGGCAGGAACCTGATCAGATTGAGAAAAACAAACACTGAAGGTAGAGAAAATATTTACTTAATGTAAATGAAAATAAACAGATGGAAAAAAAAAAAATATATATATATATATATATATATATATATATATATGTTTGTGTATTTAGGCAGCACATTTTCTTTTAGACATGTCAGATTAAATAAATTGTGTCTGCTTATTTTTAATAAAATCCGTTCATGATCACGCATAATCTTTCGCGTTTCATAATTGAAAGATGTCTGAAATGGGCTGTAACGATGACAGATGTTATTATCATTCATTTCTCAAGATACCCAAGTACTTTCAATCTCTTTCCAACATCATCTTCAGAGGTGCGAGTTATGGTAACAAAAATAACAAAAAAATGTGTTACTAAAAATTACTGTAATTTTTTCTGCTTGAAATATAACGGTTAACAAATTTTTAGTGTTCATTAAAACGTGGAAATTATCCAAAATTTTGTCATGTCATAATTATTCATGCATGAAAAACTGTTCTTTTTATAAACATTTTAGAACATCAAGGAGAGATCGGCGCAGTGAGTTCGAATTCCAGTTGAACTCTTTGCAATCACTTATGCACAAAAACCCTTGGGAAAAGTATTAATCCGTCTCTTCCTTCCAGTTATGGGTTAAATAATAGGACAGATTGGGTTGTATAGACTTGGTCGGCAACCAGTTTACCGCAGAAAGCAATGGCTACTTACTGCGGGATAATCTTCTGCCCAGTCAGTCATGTTTCTTTTGAGACATGATCGCCCAAATCGTGTATCACGTATGGCACTTAACTGACTGACTACAGTATTCATAGCTGATTCTATTACTTGACGGCTTAAGTGTTTTATTGAACATTGACTCTAGAATCTGTAGTTTTGTTGTTTTCTTGGTGTAGGATAGTTGTGTTGTAGATCATCATATATATATATATATATATATATATATATATATATATATATGTAGATCATCATATATATATATATAATTACACCCACCACGCCTCACCTGTGACAGCCAAAACATTATATATTTTCTCTTCTGTTCACTATGTCCAAATAGTGGATATATTGGTGAATCTGGAAATAGCTTTAGATTCCGTTTCAATAATCATAAACTTAGCATACGCCAGAACAACCAATATTCCCTCATAGCCCAGCACTTCAATCAACCAAGACACACATTAGAAAACTGCAAATGTTTACTAATAGACTCCGATTTTAGTTCTACACACTCACGCAGAAAGAAAGAAAAATCCTGGATTTTAATATTAAATACACACAGGCTAGTGTTAAATAGGGACTTAGGTGTTTTGAATCTTTATAAATATTTCAATAGTTAAACATTTTTTAGATACAATTAAAAAAATTTCACTAAAACAATATTTATTAGTATTATTAAAGATAGTTTTACGTTTACAAATATTTAAAGCAATCTGTCGCTTTCTGCGTCACGTGATGTAAACAATCCCTCGGATGAACGCTCTCGCAAAAACGTTTCTAATTGAAATTTTAAAATCATTTGTTTCTGATGAAAGGCCGAGGATGGTCTGAAATATCAAATATAATAATAGAAATAAATAAATACTGTCAAAAAATTAAATTTTTAAACTTACAACTTTTTAGTAGTTTTTCCTATATATATATATATATATATATATATATAAAGCCATAAATTTGGATTGAAAGAAATAAAAGAACAGTCGATAAAAAGACAGAATTATAATGAACACACTGAGTGTGCCACGTAGCTAAATAGTTCCTTGTCGTTTGGTAATGTTGATGCTGATATTAGCCGTTGCTTGACAAGGAAGCATTTGACATTCATTGACCGAACGGCTAGAGTTGCTTTCGGTTGAAATTTATAAAAAATTTCTCTTAAAACAACTGTTGTTTTTTTTTAACTGTTATCACTTTTTCAATATTGTTGGGGGAGTCCTTCCTAGCCTTTTATTTCTGTCGTATGAAATATAAACAACTTGACTATGCGTATATCTTCTCTTTGAGTTACATGTGATATCCATTTTTATTATTGCTTCTGTTGGAAGTCATCATGAGATTTGGTGTCTGTTTTTTGGTACTGTTCTTTGTTTGTAATTATGCAGCGCCAGTCAAGAATGTTTAGAAAAGTATGATCTTTGGCAAGACTCTAGGCTTCACTCAGTCAAAGCCTTTTTTAACAATTGATCTTAGAAAACGGTTGCATTTAACTGACCGTTTAGATATTTAGTGCATCACAAAGAATTGTTGGAACTGTTTGGTAACCTTGATATATCTGAAAAAAGTATTAGATTAATTCAGAACATATACTGGGAGCAAACCATCAGCATACGGATAGTAAAATAATGTAGTAAATATATGTAATGGTGCCCTCCTACGAGGAATGAACTCTTCTTCTTAAATAATTACCTGCAGGAGGCAGTTAAGTAGTAGTTAAGTATGTCAGTTTATGTTTTGTCTTGCGCATTGTCAAACTCTGTGCTTTTGGGTGGAGAGTAACAACCCAGTCGATGCTCCGCAGATGAGTAAAGTCTCGTCTGAGAAAAAACTAGGCATAATTTTTTGCCCGGGCTTTGAGCCACATTTTATCTCGAGTGGAAAGGTGAATAAATACTAGTTAAGTCTGGCAGTTTGTATTCTGCCATGCGCATTGTCGAACTCTCTGCCTTCAGGCGGAAAGTCATAACTCACTCGAGGCTCCGCCGAAGGGTGGCTATAAATTTTTGCTCGGGCTGTATGGCAGGGATTACTGACATTAAAAATTCCTTGGGCCATATTTTCTCTTATGTGGAGAGGCAAATAAATACTGTTAAGTACGCAGTTAACGACAGCTAGTACGCAGTGAAAGCCAGCTATTAGTCAGGCAATAAGTAGCGTAACTGTACCGTTTGGACTTATTTATTTCTATTTACTTATTACTAACACTTACATTGTACATATGTTCTTGTTATACTAATACACTGTTTTGAACGTAGTTTCTGTGTTGTTTGTCTTATTTCCTTGTCTTTCATAATTAGGGCTTGATTCTATTGACCAGACACGGATCACGTGTAATAAAATCATGCCACTTCCGGGTATCTTAGTTATCTTAGTTATCTCTATTTAACTAAACTCTCTAAGTTCTTTTTTCACCACTGCTGTAACCAGGTATTGAACTTACAATTTTTAGACACATGTCTCACCGGCTAGGCTCATGGAAGGAGAACAATCTACTGCAGTGATTTAAATAAAGGGTTCAGATTACAATATTCAAATCACCTGAAGAACTTCGGAGCGTAAAAGGGCTGAAACGTCGTGAATGAGACAACAATGATGAGTAGAACATTCTGAACAATGTAAATACCCACTCATTCAGGTAAAAATAGTACGCACAAACGCACTCACACACACACACACACACACACACACACACACACACACATATATATATATATATTCAACATCTTTGAATTAATCATTTTTAATATATATTTGCTCTGTAATATTTTATTACATGGAGCTCTCTTCCTGTATCATTTTTTAATATTAAAATAAAATTTTTAATATTAATTAGGATCGGGTTTTTGGAATTTACCTTCCTGCTTTTTCCCTTGGATTGAAGTATCTGAATTAAATATATATATATATATATATATATATATATATATATAGTACCGGCCATAATAATTAAGGCACCCCTGTGTTTAAAAAATGATGTATTTCATACTATTTTTTAGTATTTATTGCCAAGTGAATAATCGCGAATGACAATAAAATGATTCTTTTTTTAATATTGCACAGATGTATTTATAAATATTTAATAATTAACTTTATTGCAGTTTCATCAGTGAAAGAATGAATAAAATTTAGGGCAATTTGGACGAGTTCATCTTTGCTTCCTTGCCTTATAAATTTTACAAATTAATAATAGCAAAATGACGATTCTATTTTCATTTAGAATTATTCACTAGGCAATAAATATTAAAAATAGTATAACATACATAATTAAAAAAACTGTGGTCGCCCAATAATTATGGCGGGTAGTGCATATATATATATATATATATATATATATATATATATATATATATATGCACTTTCAACACGGAGAGCTTTTCGGAATCATTTCATGTTACCTTGAAAGGGTGCTGTTTCATTGCCAAACTCAATAATGCTATCGGGTTCAATATTTAAGAGTCATAGGTTCAGCGCTTAACAGACCGCCACGTAGAAGACCTCGAAGCAATTTAGAAATAGTTCTCAGCAATGTAAGAAGAACAGAAGTCACCATTTTGATTCTCAAAATGGTGTCTTTATTAAAAATAAATAAATAAATACCGCAACAATCTGTTTAAACAGCAGTGAAATAACGGTTCAATAGTAGTGACCATAATAACTTTGTTAACATTTAAAATGTGGGACGTATTTTTGACTTACACTCTCTCTCTATATATATATAATTTATTTGTTTGAACATTATTTTTAATCGATATTGGTATTTCAAAAGATATTCTGTTTTTAATCAAACAGTATATTTATTTCTACTGGCCTGATTATTTACGATAAATTTTGATACGAAAATGTGTGTCATTCGGCAGGATTCAAACATGCGACCCCAAACAAGATAGGGGAAACCATGTTCTGCCTGGGTCGATTTGGCTTTCTATATTTTTTTATTTTCCGCATTCGTGTTGCTTGTTTTTGATTTTGTTGATTGCACACTATATTAGACTCAGATGGGCACCAACAGTAGAAAAGTCAGTAATATGACGCAATTTCTCCGCAAATAATTCGAAAGACAGATTCTATACTACTTAGCATTCGCACCAAAACGAAAATTTGGGTGTCAATCTGAGGACCATGTAGATGATTCGGAAAGAGCGGATGAGATTAATGGGGATTACGAAGTTATATGGAGTGATTTATTTTAGGGCGACGTTATATTTTCATTAATCTTTCAAAAGGGCCCCAGACTGAATACAGAGGCCTACGTCAAGTCGATAATGAGGAGGTAGTGCTGCCATGGGTAAAGAGGATGGTTGCTGGAAGACCTTATGTCTGACAACAGGACGCTCGACCATATCACTCAAGCAGGAGAACCCAGTCATGGCTTTCAGACCACCTCACCCCTTACATCTGGCCAACTAACTCCCTAGACTGCAAAACCTTGATTATTATGTTTGGAGCGCAGTTGAGCGAGAGACCAACAAAACTCGTTTTAGCACCAAAGATGAACTGAATGCAAGGATTATGCCAGCATTTTCCAATTTAAACTTGCAAACATTCTAGAAGAGTTACAGGCGATTACGAAGTCCTTTATTGAATAAATCTACTTCTTAAAGTTTAAAGATATTTTTGCGCAATTTTAGATAAATTATATTATATGCAGTATTATTTTCATTATTTGGACGACAATTTATCCATCGTACTCTGTGTGTATATGTTTTTTTTCATTTTTGCGTCATTTAGACGAATATTTATCCATCGCACTCTGTGTGTGTATATTTTTTCATACATTCTTAATGTTTTTAAGTTTGGCACGCATTCGAAATTCAAAAATCTTTGTCGCATCCATTGATCTTGAGGTTAAAAATTTAAATTTAAATTAAATTTTTAATACCCGAAATTGGCAATTTCATAAAATATATAAAACGTTTTAAATAACCAAAAATTAAATGTAATCAGAAATAAAATTTAAACTAACATCAAGTTATTTCTCATAAATGTATTTTAAAAAAGTGTGTTCCCAGTTAAATTTGAAATGCGTTTTTTTTTCTAAATTTAAATGTATTATATTACCAATTCGAATAACCGACTAATGAGAATCATTTTCATCATCGACAGTAACCGTTCGCATTCGGGCTTCGGGATCATCATCCTCTAAATGTGTGCTGAACAATAAATCATCTATCACTTCTTTAATCAATAAATTCGAGGTCCTCACAGCCACAGTGAACAAGGCCGAGTGGTTTGCTCGCAGATTCTCCTCCAACTCCACATTTGACTCGTCTGGAGTGTCCGCACCCAACTTCCCTCCTAGAATTGAGGCTCATTTGAGGGATGTTTACATAAAAACTCTCTGGTCTCTAAGATAATTTCAAAACTTGACCCTTATAAAGCGAGCAGAATCCCCGTCATTGTCTTGAAGAAATATGCCCCTGAACTTTCCTTCCCTCTTTCTAAACTCTGTAACTAGGGATAGGGTCTGGCACAAGCTACAGGGCTATGATATCTAGGGACGCTTCCTTGATTTGATGCAATCGTTCCTATCAAATAAAAATCGTCTCTAACGGACATGCCTCCAGATCCTATCACACGAACGCAGGTGTCCACCAGGACTCTATCCTAGGTCCGACGTTCTTTCTGATCTTCATCAATGATCTCCCTGATGTGATCAAATCCAAAGTAAGCATTTACGCTGATGGCACCACAATTTACTTCCGCCTCAGTAAGAAATCTACCAAGCCTGACAAAGATCACCTCACTGCTGATCTAGCGGAAGACCTTCAATCTGTGTTGGACTGGGGAAAGAAATTACTCGTAAAATTTAATGCTTCCAAAACAAAGCTGCTATCTGTCAACCACCATAGACAGTCACTACTGCCCCTCATCAACATTGATTAAGCTAGTCTCCCCGAATGCAATACACTGCGCTTCCTCGGCCTCACTATCTCTTCCGACCTCAAGTAGAACAATTATATTGAATCAATAGCTAAATCTGCTGCTAAGAAGGTTGGGTCACTGTTTCGGGCCAGGAAGTTTTTCCCGTCTGAGTCCATCTTGCACATCCAACTATGCACCCATGCACTGAATATTGTTGTCATCTCTGGTCGAGCGCCCTGCTATTCATCTCATGGTCCTCGACATTTATAACAACCAAATACAGCCGCCACTTCTACTCTTCAGCTTCTTTTCTCTCTCTTCCCGTCAGTGGAACTCACTTCTGTATACTTACTTCCCTGACAGTTACAATCTCGAAGAGTTTAAATTCAACATCAATTTTCATTTGTTATTCCCTTGTCTCCCATATTTCTCTAATTCTTTCTCCAACACTCCCTGTATCTTGCTTTGTCCCTTTTTACTCATCTCTCGCAAATCTTATCATACCAGTATTCCATCCTTCCCTTACCCTTTTTCTGGTATCTCCTGTTTCCCCTTGCTCACCTTCCCCTTAACCTCTCACTCTGCTCTTATGTAGCCCCCTGAGCACTTGCTTGGTGTGAAACGATTAAAAAAAAACCTTTTCTCTCATTTGAAGGCGGTAACAGTGATGACTGTGAAGGCCTAGCCAAGTCTTGAAGTCGTGAGTACAAGTGACAGGGCAGTTTGAGTGGTGAACGCGGCTGAAAGAGTCAGATCTTGCCGACAGTACCCCTCGCCGCTGGCAAGTTCTCCAAACAAGATGATACGTGGGAGTCGAGAAGAGCGCATTCTTAATACATGACCCACCAGGTGGGGAAGGTGTTGAAGTATGGTAGCCTCGATGATGGAGAGATATGGCCGAGATTCCATGCACAATAAGTAAAACAAATATGGAAAAAGATTTTGTTTGGCAAAATTTTCAAGCACTTCTTTTATTTTAATCATTTCACTCAAGCAAGTCGGTATGGCCACTGATGTGCAGGGGGTTACATCTTTTCCTCTCTTCTTCTCCTATGTGCCCTGTCCCTTCAGGACGTAGGTGATCATGGTTCTCCACGTCTTACTATCCCATGTGGATCTTAGTATGTTTGCTCCTGTTACACCTCGCAACTCCCGTTCCGTCATCCACCTGATAAGGCCCTGCAAATATGTTATCCGCTGCCTTCCCTCTGTCTCTTTTTCCTTCTATCTGGCCAGTCAGTATCAGGTTCTCCAAGCCCTCCTTCCTCATTGCATATCCCAGGAACTTCAGTTGCCTCTTCCTGGTGCTCAGTATTAATTTCCTTTTTGTTGCCATTCTTTCCAACGCCTCATCGTTGCTTCCATGCTCAGTCCACGATATCCGCAGCATCCTTCTGTAGAACCACATTTCCGCTGCTTCAAGTTTTGTCCTCATTTTCGAGGATATTGTCCAGCATTCACTGCCGTATTGAAGAATTGACATCACATAGCAATCCAGCAATCTTTTCTTTGTTTCTAAATTAGGCAGGAGAAGAATGAAGACAAATACGAAACAGCTGCAGTGGGTAAAAGAGAAAGGGCAAGAGAAGGATGTGAAGACAGTTGCGAAGGTAGAGAGAAAGGAAAATAACAAGATACACAATTTGATGTAGAAAGGGATGAAGTTAAGTGGATAAGAGATGGGAATTGACATTGCATTTAAATTCCTAGAGGTTGTAGACGTCAGGAAAGCAAGTATATGGAAGGGAGTGCCACAGGCAGCAAGTGCGAGAAAAGAAGCTGAGGGGTAGAATTGTCGTTTGCATTTGGTTGATCTAACTGTAAACGGGTGGGACATTGTGGCCAGACCGGTTGCCCGAGTAAACGCCTTCCACAACAGAAATTTTAATACTTATGCATTTGGTTAAAAGGAAAATATCATCATCATTATTATGGTGTGTTCTTTGAATCTGAAGAATTATGTTCCGCAAATCCTGAGTAGGTACGAAAGTGACTCTGTAACCCAAATTTAGATGCGCAGAGTTTGGAGTAGTGGTGGAAACTAGAATCGGTAGTTATAATCATTGCGAAAATTGTCCAGTTCTCTTTGAAAGGGAGGTTTTTGATGAGGGATCTCTTCGAAGTTTGTAGAAGCGTGATGGACGTTCACACGCCGACGCTATTATTTGTCAGGATAGTTCTCTAGATCTTATGGATTGAATTTAAACTAAAACTTAATAAAACTATTGTAAAGATAGAGCAGGGCAGTTAGGGACAGGTACTTCCTGGGGTGGTGTAAGGAGCCAGTCATTTTATTGTTATTAGCGATATGACGTATAAGGTCCACTTGTGGTTTTGGTAGAACTGTGATTGTAACAACATTTCGAAGACAAGATACTCTTTCAGTGTACATTTGGGCGGGAGCTACATAAACAATATTTGAATTACGTTTCTTATCATTCATAATTTTTATAGATGTGAACATACATTTTTCTAGTAAAGAAAATCTAGGCTGGAGCAAGGCGAGATATATAAAGGGAGGTAATAAAACGGTGACTATTGATAAAGACTGCAAGGTAACGGATATATTTCACAGATACTTAATTCGAATGCAAATTTAAGAAGAGAAATTCGTTTCTGTGTTAAAATAGCAGTTAAATTTATTTTTTTGAATATCTTATGTTCGTGTAGAGCTATATATAAGTTTGAAACAAAACGGACATTTAAATGATTCTTATAAATATCTAAAACGATTGTATGTCTGTTCAAAGCTTGATTTGAAGAATTCCTAAGAATTATTATGGTTTTTAATTGTTCTAGGTTGATCAATGAAACCGTATTAAAATAAAATTTATGTTTTCTGTTTTTTTAAAAATTTTTATAATATTTCACTTCAAGCAAGGCAGGCTTGTATCTGGTGAACGAAGGTGGGGGTTACAGTGAGAGAGAGAAAAAATAACAGGGTACAAGGGGATGCCAACGGATTACAGGTGGAAGGCAGTTAGTGACGTGGATAGTACTCAGTGGGGTAGAAGATGGTAGTTTTATATTACTTTGAATTATATTTTCATATCTACTCCATCTTGTTTCTATTCCGAATTTGATAAAGAGACGCTGATAACAATAAAATCAATTATTAGCATTGTTTATACGACTACATTCTCGGTATTTGCCCTAGTCACCCCCCACCAAAGGTGACAGGTGGCACAAGACTGGGTCTCTCGAGCACTTACGCTTGGGCAGAAAATCCCCAAAGAACCCGTATATGCGGAGTCATGGCCTTGTCTGCTCTTTGGTATAGCCTCGTCTGGGTTACTCTCTGCCCGAAGGTGGAAAGTCTCATAAAGACAGAGTTTCGGCAAAAGTACGTTCTCACTATAAGGAACTAAAATAAGAAAATATATACATTTGTTTATTAACAATATTTTTTAAAAATCCGTTGTTAATGAGTGTTTCTTTTATATTTATAATGTCTTACTTGAAAAGGACGGAATTAATTTGGTTCAAATTTTAAGTAATTTTTTGTATTTAATAAATTCCTAGCTTTATAGCCCGGCGTTGTTGCTCGTTTTTTTTTGTTTTTTTTTTAGTGATTATGTTGAAATGATAAGGGTAAGTGATTCAAAAGGCTCTATATGAGTTTGCCGTGACGCGTAAGTTAAAAAATGCGAACTATTGGTTTTTATTGTATTTGTAAACAGGATTTATGCTTGGTGAGTTTTGCTAATAAACCAGAATGATGTATGTATAATTAAAAGAACGGCGGCGGGTGTAAGGGGAGCCTGTAATGTGATGCGATGACGTTGAAGTCGATGCATTGCCTTGCAACGTCAAAGGTGTTGGCACCTTGTAGAAAACGTGAAATTGTTATCTCCTACCGCGGGATACTTTCCCATGTGTGGTTTAATACAACGGAGAGAGAAATTGATATTAGCAATATTATTAGTTATGCTTTATTGTAATACGCGATGTGAGCTTATGTAAAAAAATAATTTTAATACTATGAAATACTTGTAAAATATCGGGAATAGAAAAATTAACTTTACTATCATGAACTTCTAAAATCCGAGGAATATAAAATTTAACTAATTCTGGGAAAGAAAAATATAATTTTTTTTTCTTTCGTTTTTGAAGCGGATATTTTTCAGTAAGCTAAAATTTTTTAGCAAAAACAGTTGTCAGAATTATTTGATGGAGTCAGGCGGGGTTAAAGTCCCTCGACAGATTTTCTGGTAAACAAGAGAATCTGTGTTAAATTGGAAAAATCCAAATACAATATGAGCTGGCTGGATCTCATTCGTCGATCTAAACCCCTTCCGCAAATTGTGTGGGCGAAAAACAATTTCATTGGCCGAAGGCTTCGAGCCGGCTAGATCCCCAGAGAGGATTGAAAATGGTTATAAAAATCCGGACTCGGGGAGAAAAATCAGTTTTACTCAGTTTTTCTCACTTTTTCAGTTGCTTTTAGATTAGCTGAGTAATTACCAGTCGAAATGTAACGACTGTAGAAAGAAAGGTTCCCACCCGGGGAGCCATGACCCACGGCTGGTCGCCCACCATAGAACTTATGGCTAAAAGAGTTAATTTCGAATGAAGCCTGCCGCAAATTAACTTAAGGGGTTAATTTGGAATAATTTGGAATAATGCGCCTTCGATATGAATCCCGAAAGAACGTTATTTTTTTTTTATCACGGGAAAATCGAAAATTCTTATTCTTTGTTCGTCCTACTTTGGTAAGCTCCGTTAAGTTCCGATAAGGACCCGAAAATACTTTGCTATTTTAGAAGCTACATAGAAAATTGACAGCCCTGATTAAAGAGGATATGTAAAAAGAGTTTAATGGAAATTTAATGAATATGTGAAAAGATTTTAGTGAAAATTTGAAGAGCTCTGTTTACTTTAACAAAACTTAGATAAAACATTTTTATTTAAGGATTGGAAGCTCTGATATTTTTAGCGAACTTTCTTTCTCCGTTGTAACCGGCATTTTCGACAACTGTATTATCATTTTCGACAATTGCTCCTGTGAAGAAAAAAAAACGTATATATATAAACATTCTTCGTAGCTCTCCAGGTGTGTTCGACTTCGTTCATTTATTTTATTAATTTTTTTTTTTTTTTTGGTGCCGTGTTTATTTTTTTTTTCAAACCACAAGTGTACACTAGTGTCCGGACTGGCTCAAAAAGGCGACTACTAAAATTGCGCTACACGACCTCTGGGATCAAATCACAACGTCGGACAGTGGCGCGTTGTTGCAAAAGACGTCTTGTAAACCAGCTTTTGTGACGACATCATCGGACGAGAACATCATGACCAGCAACAGCGACCGAACCAACCGGCCAGACGTGTGGCAGTGTCACAACTGGGATCGTCAGGACCGCCAACGAGAACAAGCCTCACATTAGACGGCCAGCCCCGGGCATAAGGCATCACATAAAGATCGAAAAAGACCACCCGAAATTAAGTTTGTCGTTGAGTTTTCAAAAACCCTCCACATTGATTTGAAAAATTTCTGTGCACATCAAAATTTCGAACCTTGATCTAAAAATTAAGCGATTATGGTTGAATTCACACGAGACGTCACGGAGAAGAAAAGTTCTAAGCGTTTCGATGATTTCTGCCGTACCTTGTAAATCGATTCGATAAATTTTTGCGTAAATCAAAGGTTCATGTCAAGATCGACAAGTAATCCAATTTTAGCTAAATTTTGACCTAGAGTTTTCAGAGGAGTAAAGTTCGTTAGAATGGAGACACACAAACATATACACAGACAGACAGACAGACATATCCATTTTTATATATGTAGATTAGCTAGAGCAAGAAGAGTGATATGACGGGAGGTAATAAAATTGTGACTTTGATAAAAAACCGAAAGTAGCGAATCAGCCCTCTGCCTTCGGGTAGGGGGCGCTCTCTGCTTCCGAGCAGAGAGCACAAACCCAGTCGTGGCTCCGCCGTAAGGGTAGAGTCACGACTCGGTAATGATAGACAGACATTTTTTGGCCCGGCTATATGGCCGGGAACACCCACTATAAAATGACCATGTGTCACATCTGGCCTTGCGTGGGAAGGCTAGTAAATACCGTAGTGAAAATGGCAGTTAGTTATTTCTTTGAATATTATTTTCTAGTCGAGCTATATATAATATATATAATTTTATATATATAATATATATATAAAACGGACATATAACTGATTCTGACAAATATCTGAGTGTAGTGAAAGCTTTAAAACTAATCCATAGTCCTGGAGCTCAGACTCTTTGGACGTTGGCACGAAAGACTAAAAAGCTGTTTCCAGTTAAACCAAAACCGTAGACTGAAAGAAAAATGAATGGATGTAAGGGAAATTTTGATTTCCTGGTATCGATATCAAATAAGTTTTTTTCGTCGTAAACTGGATTTTCAAGGCTAAATAAGTCCTCTGAGTAAATGGTATCATGGTTGAGACTAAGAACTACAATTATACCTACTTAGAGCCAAACCCGAAGCAAAAAACTAAAATAAAAGGGCTGAAAAAAATACAGACATACAGGCAGATAATCAGACACACACACAAACATCTTGCCTTATATATATATTATCGATTTTCTGCACTATTGTAAAAACTGCAACCTTGAAGCTTCTGAATATCATTTCTTATGTTTTTGTCTATGAGTGTATCAAATTTGATTAAAATCGGACCACTACTTCTATAACCCGATTTTTTTTTATTATCGATTTTCGATATTTATCGGGGGTACCTCGACACAAAAGCTAGCTAAGAACTCTCGCAGACGCTTATAGTACAACTGTGTAAATTTTCAAGAAACTCTGGTCAGCCGTTTTGGAGTCTATAGGTAACGGACACACACACAGACGCACACACACATAGGCACACACAGCTAAAGTTTAGATGATTGTGTTTCTGTTCTTTTAATAGATTGAAAGATTGCTTTAAAGAATTCCTTGGGATACTTACATTGGTTACCATTCCTAGGTTTCTGAATGAAAAGTACTGTAAATCATTTATGCTTTCTGTATGAAAATGTGTCGCTTCATTCTGTGCCTTTTTCTGATTACTTCAACGCACTGAAACAAACAAAACGTCAAAGCACACACACACAAAAAGAAGGGTCGATAAATGTAAAGATTGAATTATCGAGGAACATAAAGAGACTGATAAAAAAGTGGTCGATGTTTCTGACTATTTATATATCTATCTTTCTACACTATTTACATTATTCGGACTATTGTCCTCATCTTTGTTGCCATTTGTACGACGTTTCGGCTGTTGCACGCTCTGGCCTTTGTCAGGTGCTAGGAATTTCACCTGAACTCTTTATAAAAATCACTGGGGTGCATCATTCTCATCCTTTGCGTAAAGCCTATTTTGGTAGACATTTTTTTTTATCTCCCTTTAACCTTCTAAGTTACTTGTTAACCTCTGCTGTAGCCTTGTATTGAACTCGCAATTTTTTAGGTCAAGTCACAAGAACTAATGAATGTCTATATCCACTGGGCAATGTTTCCTTAAGGACCAGGTGGATATGGACCAGGCTACAGCAGTAGAAATTATATAACCTAGAGGGTTAGAGGAAGATAACTAATGACAAATATGCTCTACGCAAGGCATGAGAAGGATATACCCCAATGATTGTAATAAAGTGTTCGGTTCGAAATTCCTAGCACCTACAGAAGGCCGCAGCGTACAACAGCCGAAACGTCGTACAAATGGCAACAAAGATGAGGACAATAGTCCGAATAATGTAAATAGTACCTGATCTCCGAAATACAGACGAATATCTATCTATCTATCTATCTATCTATCTATCTATCTATCTATCTATCTAATTTTTTAATCGGCTTCACCCCAAGCAACTCAGTTATGCCAATAATACAGAAAGGATTACTGTCTGTGGAAGAATTAGGAATAGAAACATTAATGAGCGGGAAAATGAAAAAATAACAAGAGATCAGTAGTTAACGACTGACATTGCACTTAAATTTTTCCTGAATAAGTTGACTGTAAAGCTGCAGCAAGAAGTGAGTTAGCCGGAAGTATGAGAAAGGAAACTGTTGGTATAACTTACGGCTACATGTAGCCAGATCCACTGTAAATTGATAGAGATCCGGACGCGAGTCTAGTACTGCACTTCGGTGATGAGCTCTTGGCACTTCGAAGTGCCAAGAGCTCATCACCGAAAAATTATCATGAAAGTATTTAGAGAAAAGGCGCATGGAGACAACTTCACGGTGGTTAGAAAGTGACTGGCGCCGTGCTACCAGATTTTGGTCGATAATATTGTTGATTTTTTTTTTTGATTTTATCAAGGAGCTCAAGGTAATAAGCAGTGGCACTGGACCATATGTGGCAGCAAGTTTCTAAGCATGGACGAATGGTAGGCTTATAGATACGCAAAATAAATTGTGCACCTCGACGTATTCTTATGGATAGCACACTTGCCTCCCTAGAACAACCACGACTACGATGTGACTTCATTCCTCACTGGGTGTCCTATAATTTCGACCTTGTGCCACATCTAAGTTACTCTTAGACATACATTTTAGCGCACTCCGACCTGGTTTAGCAAGCTTGTCTAGCTAGAACTTGCTACAACTGAGTAGTGAGTTCGATCCTCACTGGGTGCCCCATACTTTCGGCCTTGTGCCACATCTAAGCATTGCTTAGAAAGTTTATGGGTACCTCGGTGTGGTGGAATGGATAGTAATCCATTCCACCACACCGAGGTACCCATAAACTTGTCTAGCTAGAATCTGTTACAACTGAGTAGTGACATTGATCTTCACTGGGTACCCCATACTTTCGGCCTTGTGCCACATCTAAATGTGGCTTAGAAAATCTATCTATCTATCTATCTATCTATCTATCTATCTATCTCGGTCTGTTCATATCTATCTATCTTCGGACAAGCAAGTTTGTCTCGCTAGAACCTGTTACAACTTATTGATTTCGATCCTCACTGGGTGCGCCATAATTTCGGTTTTGTCCTACAAAAATGCTTAGGAAATAAGTAGATAGTTAAATAGGTGCTGGAAAAGTTGTCTTTCTCGACACTGTGAATCAACTTTCTTTACAGCTGACGTATTTCAACTTTATGTTAGCTGCTAACGTCAGCTAGAGAAGGCGCAACGAGTCAGTTTCCTGGACATTAGCATCTGTGTGGAAGGTAGATAGGGCGCTCTCAGATGATTAATGACACGAAGTTTAGTTTTGTAGCCTTTTAAAGTGACAAGCTATTTTTGCCCCAGTTAACGACGAGGAATTGAAAAAAACAAAAACGGTTGGCACTTTAACATAAAACGCAAGGGGCTACAGAGTGTGGAAGCATTAACACTGAGCGGAAAGTGAAAAGTAATCAGAAGGACAGTAGACAGCGATTGACATTGCATTTAATTTTTTGCAGATTAAAGTTGACGACAAAACATGGCACTGGAGGGAGTTCCACAGACGAGAAGTGCGGGATAAGAAAATGTTATCATAGAATTTACGGCGACATCGAGCCAACTCAACTGTAAATTGGTGAGATCTCGACGCAAGTCTCCACCCACGTCTATTGAACAGGTGCCACCCACGTCTATTGAACAGGATCCACCCACGTCTATTGAACAGGTAAAGAGGCTCATCCCTTGTTCCCTGTTTAGGATGTGGTTTCCGGCTTTCTCTTTTCCAATCTTTTCATTCTTTTCTTTTTTTTTCTTTCAATTGGAGTAGATAGACTAAACTATCGCCCGGTTCACACTCCACCCACGTCTATTGAACAGGTAAAGAGGCTCATCCCTTGTTCCCTGTTTAGGATGTGGTTTCCGGCTTTCTCTTTACCAATCTTTTCATTCTTTTCTTTTTTTTTTCTTTCAATTGGAGTAGATAGACTAAACTATCGCCCGGTTCACCCTCCACCCACGTCTATTGAACAGGTAAAGAGGCTCATCCCTTGTTTCCTGTTTAGGATGTGGTTTCCGGTTTTCTCTTTACCAATCTTTTCATTCTTTTCTTTTTTTTTTCTTTCAATTGGAGTAGATAGACTAAACTATCGCCCGGTTCACACTCCACCCACGTCTATTGAACAGGTAAAGAGGCTCATCCCTTGTTTCCTGTTTAGGATGTGGTTTCCGGCTTTCTCTTTACCAATCTTTTCATTCTTTTCTTTTTTTTTCTTTCAATTGGAGTAGATAGACTAAACTATCGCCCGGTTCACACTCCACCCACGTCTATTGAACAGGTAAAGAGGCTCATCCCTTGTTTCCTGTTTAGGATGTGGTTTTCGGCTTTCTCTTTTCCAATCTTTTCACTCTTACGTAGCCCCCTGCGCATCAGTGGCGTTACCACCTTGCTCGGGGTGATATGATTAAAAAAAAGTATTGCTCTTAACCTGAGAAAACTAACTCTGGGTATAGAGTACCCAGCGCAAATGACGTCATTTTAATTACAATTTATTTAAAATTTCAGTGCCTGATTTTCTTATCTAAATAATATGTTTTGCAGTTCTTATTGATGTCTACTCAAAGTTCAAGTTTTAAAGTGCCTGCATGTAAAATATTAAAAAAAAAAAATTATATTTAATATTTTTTTATATTTTCAAAATCGGGTATGATATACCCATCATTAGTAGTGGTGTAACTTTAATTAATAGTTAGTGTTCCAAGGTTAAATGCATAAATTCTATGTACGAGAGCAAAGAGTTCATAGGAACAATTACCATGAAAGTATCTATATAGAAAGGCACAGAAAGGCGACCTTACAGCGGTGGGTAAGTAACTGAGGCCGATCCCCCAGATCAGGATCGATAATATTGCAGATTTTCTTTGCATATTATCAAGGACCTCGAGGTAAATAGCAGTTTCACCAGACTATATGTGGCGGCCATCTTTCAAGTATGGTCGAATGGCTAACTTGTAGATAGAGAAGTTGACCTAGCAATGGCTTCAATATATTTTTTGCTTCATGTCAGCTGTAAACGTGAGCCCTAAAATCCGTAATGAGTTACTTTCCTGGACGTTGGCGTCATCCAGGCTGATGGAAGACAGAAAGTAGTTAACAGAGCGAAGTTTAATTTTGGAGGCATTAAAATTAACAAGCCGTCGTTTGTCCCATTTAACAACTAACTTGAATTCGTTTTGAACATCAGCTGCTATTTTGAGCTTCATGAACTTATCAGCCTCAAAATAAAGTAAAAAGTAAATGGTTTTGTAGATATCAAGTTGAGAGCTGATGTCATTTGAAGGTCATTAAGTAAATTTAAAATAAATAGTAACACTTGATGAAGTCCTGGGTGAAAAGACTAGTATTCGTTCAAGATAACTTTTATTTCACGATTTGATACGAAAGACAGAATCAGTTTAAAAATATGTCCGGAGGCACAGTATCTTTTGAGCTCGTGGTGAAGACCTATATGACAGACCCTTTCAAAGGCTTTCAAGTTGTTCAAAATTATTCTTTTAGCTTTACAGTTTTTATCCTCAAAGTGATGAAATCTTTTTTCAATTGTCATCAGTAAATCTGCAGTTGAACTGGAAAAACGAAATCAATATTGCTTGTCTGGAGAAAAGGCCCTAACCAATTCAGCATTATGCCCCTTAGGAGTTTCCCAAAATAGGATAAAAGACTGAGAGGCCAATAGAGCCTTAAGGTTAATCAATTCTCTTAAAAAAGTAGAAATACAGATAATGACTTCAGACAGGAATGGAGGAGGTAGCGAGGTATTTATTAGAAAATTTAGATCGAACAGAACCACTCTTCTTTATTACTGTTACTGGGATAACATCGTGTTCCCATGCTTTGGGAGGATGTAACTTAGATTCAGTAGCTGAAAACATAGAAGGGTTTATATATATCACTAGACAGAGACCCACTTCTAAGTGGGAAGTTATAGAGAGATACTCCAGGTTAGTCACAAAGAGAGTTTAAGGGCATTCATCTTTATCAGCAGAGAATGTTAACACCTCAAATCGAGTGATAAAAAAAGGGACAAAGATCTTATAAATACACTATTACAGAGCCCCTACTAATGTCGAGAGCCAAAGTTATAAGACGCTATGCGGCATCTCATTCTCTAGGCAAACAAAGACTTAGCATCTTCGAGAACGTATTTTATTACAGGCAGCAACAAATACGCGTCTATTGTGATGAGAGCTGTCACGCTATTATAGTTATTTTAAATGCAGCTTAGATGTGGCACAAAGCCGAACAAATTGGGAACCCAGTGAAGATCAAACTCACTAATCAGATGTAATAATTCTAGCGAGACAAGCTTGCATAATATTACACTGAGTCGAGGTGCCTACTGTCACGATGGTAGAGCCGAAAATAGTAGTACCTGTGAGCTATAATAGTCGAGCATGCTGTTGCAAACCAAGGAGAGGACTGACGTTTCACCTGATATTTCCGAGAAGTAATGAAAGCATCCATGCAAGCTTTGATCTAAGAAGAATTCTCAGTGACGTAATTTTCAATTGGGAGGTTAAAGATGTCAGTCCAAGACGTGTCACAAACAAAATTACGGAGTGACTCAGAATCAGTATGCTGGTAACGCAAGGTCTTTTTAGAAAAGAATTTTCTCTTTAATAGGTGATTAGAAAAAATATTTATAGGAACCAAAGAAGAATCCGAGTTACAAAGATGGCAGTGTTGCGTAGATCGGCAAGACAGAGGAAAGGACGTAAGAAACAAATCAGGTTGAGAAGAGGGTTGATCGGTTTTGTTAGGGGAAATCAGTAGGAAAAATCCACAATTTCATTAATACACGCTTGAGCGATCCTGTTTCGAAAGAGACATAACTGACTGGACAGAAGATTATCCTGCAGTAGTTTGCCATTGCTTTCTGTAGTAGACTGGTTGCCAGCCAAGGATATAGAACCCAATCTGTCCTGTTATTTAACCCATAATTGGAGGGAATAGACGGATTAATACCTTTCCCAAGGATAATTGCGCGTCAGTGAATGTAAGGAATTCAACTGGAATTCGAAATCGGCTCCCCGATTTCACGTTCGAACTCGATATCCACTGCACCACAACGCACATCCTGAGGTATTAAGCAAGGAAAAAAATTAATGTCTGAAAACAAGCAACATACGTACATTTAGAATATTTCTATCTATCTATCTATCTATCTATCTATGGGCGCGTGGCCGAGGGGTTAGAACGTTCACTTTCTGACCTGGGTCGGTTTGTCAGAAAGGTGACTTCTTGATGTTACCGGTCTGGGGGAGGTGGTTCCAGTGTGTGGCACCTTTAGAAAATGCCTGAAAACTATACAACGGTTTGACCCAAGCCATGTGAGTGAAATTGGGAAGGAGGCTTTCTTTGAGGGTCCGTCGATGGTTGAGCTAGCTCGAAGTCACAAGCGTCCTGGTTTTGTTCAGACTGATGTTTATGCTAGATAGCGCTCTCTCTTCCAGAAACTCAACTAAGGTCCGCTCAGTATAGTTGCAGTGTCAAACACAGGTGTGCTCTGTGGGTGTTTAACAAACAAAAATGTGCCTGAGCAGACACTTACAATCGAGACTAGCTAACCGCCCCGCTAGACAGGTATCCACAAATACGATTGGCCAGCTATTATCTATCTATCTATCTATCTATCTATCTATCTATCTATCTATCTATCTATCTATCTATCTATCTATTCCTTTGTAGTTATTCCAACCTATACATGTCTAAAACTCTTCTAGGGTATCTATCTCAGTCTGCTAATATCTATCTATCTATCTATCTATCTATCTATCTATCTATCTATCTATCTATCTATTCCTTTGTAGTTATTCCAACCTATACATGTCGAAAACTCTTCTAAGGTATCTATCTATCTATCTATCTATCTATCTATCTATCTATCTATCTATCTATCTATCTATCTATAACTAAACCAGTCTGTTCGTATGTATCTATCTATCTATCTATCTATCTATCTATCTATCTATCTATCTATCTATCTATCTATCTATCTATCTATCTATTCCTTTGTAGTTATTCCAACCTATACATGTCTAAATCTCTTCTAAGGTATCTATCAGTCTGCTCATATCTATCTATCTATCTATCTATCTATCTATCTATCTATCTATCTATCTATCTTAGTGTGTACATATCTATCTATCTATCTATCTATCTATCTATCTATCTATCTATCTATCTATGGCATAATAAAAACGTCAGAAAAAATTGAAGAACTTCAGGAAATGGGGGTCTTATATTTTATCGAGAATTTGCCTCTGTATATTTGTGAATAAAGCAATTTTTTCACAAAGCATATAATGAATCATATCAGTGTAGAAGCCCGGCAAGTACATGTTGAGGAAGCAAATGTTTTCCATATTTAAATTCCTCCAAATCTAAGAAATATCGTATACACCTCTGCGCACATATACCGCCTACTTATATATGCATATATGAATATAATAAATATATTGTACTATATAATGTAATCCTCACTACTATAATAAAGACCGTTGTTTGTATATATATATATATATATATATCTTTGCTCTGCTTTTGTACTTTCGTACCTTCGTATCGAGCTCTTTTTTGTTAAGGTTTTCGTCTTGGTTTTTTTTTTCCTTCAAACACAGCTTTGCTTTGTTTGTTTCTTTTTTTTATCCCCCTCTACCCATTTACCTTTTGGGTTTGACGACTTAATTTAACGTTTTGTTAACTGTAGGACTTTATGATTTTAGTCAATAGTGATACTGTTTTCTTGGTACGTTTTACTATAATAATAATAATAATAATCATAATAGCTCTAGGTTACCTATCGAGCACTTTAAAATACTTAACATGGAAAAAGTTAATATAGACTGCTCATTGAAAGATATACCAATCCCCAAAAAACACTATTATGGAGCCATCGTCCTGACGACCCGGTGAGTGAAACCGCGGTCGACTTTTGGCTCATTTTTAGATTTAGTTCGTACATACATATATATATATATATTGCTTTAAAAATAATGATTTTTATATAACTAGGTATAATAAAATTGAAAACAGAAACAACCGCTTTGGTTCCCGCTCATCAAAGTTTTAATTAGGATCACATATTTTAACATATAATAGGTGTGAGAAATTAATTAGTCAATAGTGGGAAAGGGGAATGAACTTTGAGAGACTGATCACAGCGAGGCCCAGAAAACACTCTCGTTGTTTGCACAGCGAGGGTCTGCAATAGCTGATGTAAACAGACTCCAGCACTTTCAAATAGAAAAGAGAATGTGAATTGAATGTGAATGTGAATAGAATGTGAATTGGCCAATAAGGAAAACCAATCCACATTAAACTCCATGGCACACTTTCTATTTTTTATAAGATCTTCACAAATTGAGAAAAAATAAGCGTTACGGATATGTTCATTTTCTTGCCAGGTATTTTTCATAATATTCAGTGGAACATGTTGTTTGATCCTAGTATCAAGCCGCTGAGTGGTTCCTCTTATGTAACTAACCATCATATATATATATATATATATATATATCGAAAAAATCGGGATATAGAAGGAGTGGTCCGATTTTAATAAAATTTGATACACTCATAGACAAAGACATACGAAACGATATTCAGAAGTTTCAAGGTTGCAGTTCTTACAATAGCGCAGAAAATCGATAATATATATATATATATATATATATATAAAAGGCAAAATGTTTGTGTGTGTGTGTCTGTTTATCTGACTATTTGTCTCTATTTTTTCAGCCCTTTTATTTTGGTTTTTGCTTCGGGTTTGACTCTAAGTAGGTATAATTGTAGTTCTTAGTCTCAGCCATGATACCATTTACTCAGAGGACTTATTTAGCCCTCAAAATTCAGTTTACTACGAAAAAAACTTATTTGATATCGATACCAGGAAATCAAAATTTGACTTACATCCATTCATTTTTCTTTCAGTCTACGTTTTCACTTTAATTGGAAATAACTATTGCTTTTTAGTCTTTCGTGCCAACGTCCAAAGAGTCTGAGCTCCAGGACCATGAATTAGTTTTAAAGCTTTCATTACACCCGAGCAACGCCGGGCTATACTGCTAGTATTTATATATGTACAAGATGGAAGAAAAAGATAAACAAATATATCGCTGTAAATAAGAGTATGAAAGAGAAAGATTGAATAAATTGATAATGAGTGTGAAAAACCTCGTGGTTTCGGAGTTCGTTTGAGTAAAAGGGAAGAAGCACTAGTGAATGGTGAATAGGGAAGAAATATATGAAGAGAAAGAGAAAGAAAAATAAAAGAAAGAAAGAAGATAAATAAGAAACCTGAATTCTATTAAAGGGATTATTGACACAGGGACAAAAAACAGCAATGAACGTAGACTCCTTTGCATTGGGATATACGGAAGAATATTAATCGCTATAGTCGCGAAACAGAAAAAAGAACGAAAAACGTTCCCGGAAATAGCACGAAATACAGTTGGTGACACAATATGCATTTCATCATTTTTTGTTGAAATTGTATTCAGCAGGCATAAACACGCTTTCCAAATTCGCAGGCGCTGGCACGATTTGCGCAGGCGCGACTTCCTCCCTCAACATCCATATGAACGGCCAGTACACGCAATCAACACTCTCAGAAGGAAATTAAGCAAATATATAACATGAAAATATTAAGCCTGAATCATACACGAATAACTACAGTGCGTTCAGTGCGCAGATGACCAGAAACAGTAGGGGGTTGGGGCATCGATGAAAAAAACATTATTCTTGGGTCTTATATAAATTTTAACAGGATGGGGATCTTTTCCACGGCGGGGAATTCTGGATATAGCATCAAATGCGTTTGAGCTGAAAATCACGTTAGACAGCGAAAGCAAAACGCGGTTTTTAAGGCTTTATTTATTTCGTTTTATGCCAAACTGTATGTCACACGTTAATAAGACAAGTAATCTTAATTCTTCAATAGGCATGAAAAGTAACTTTACTTTCAGGAAATAAAAAATACATGAAGCAACATTGTCCAATAAAATAAGGCGCATTGGGGTATTGATTGCTTACAGACGTAATCTTCTTCTGTTGTTCTCCTCGAGCTTCTCGATAAGGTTCAGAGGAGGGTCTGTAATGTGATAGATACTGACTTGGCAGACCGCCTGCAGTCTCTCTCCCACCGGCGCGACGTGGCTTCCCTGTGTCTCTTCTATAAATATTTTCACGGCTTCTGCTCCGATGAACTTAGATCACTAGTGCCCCCTAAATACGTATTTGAACGTGATACTAGATTAGCAACTAGATCCCACCTTTTTACAGTGAAACCGATAAAATGCAGCCGTAACTTCTACTCTAACAGTTTCTTTCCTCGCACTTCCCGACTGTGAAATTCTCTTCCAAACGATTGCTTCCCCGACGGCTACAATCTCCAGGAGTTTAAATGTAAGGTCAATAGACACCTCCTAACACACTAACCTGCTCCCATTCTATCAAACACTCTTCCCATCTGCCCAACCCTCATCCTCGGTATCCTTACTCATCTGTCACCTTCCTCCTGACATTCCCTATGTCTAACTACTCCTTCTCTTTACCTTCCCCTATGTAGCCCCATGCGCAATAGTGGCAGTGGAATGCCTTGCTTGTGGTGAGATGATTAAAAAAAAAAAAAAAGAAGATGCCTTTTCCTTTCAGGATGTAGGCAATCATGGATTTCCACGTCTCTCTATCCTTAGTGGCTCTTAGCACGCTTTCTCCTATTACACCACGCAACCCTCGTTCTGTCATCCACCTGATCAGGCCCTTCAAATATGTTATCTGCTGCTTTCCCCTGTCTCTTTTCCCCTCTCCCTGGACTGTTAGTATCAGGATCTCTACGCCCTCTTTCCTCATTGCATGTCCCAAGAACTTTAGCTGTCTTTTTCTCATCCTCAGTCTTAATTTCCTTTTTTTTCCATCCTTTCCAAAACCTCATCATTGCTCACAGGCTCGATCTATGGTATCCGCAGCATCCTTCTGTAAAATCACATTTCAATTGCTCGAAGTTTTTCCTTCAATTTTGATGATATTGTTCAGCATTCACTGCCATATTGAAGAACTGATATTACATAGCAATCCAGTACTCTCTTCTTTGTTTCTTGCGAAATTGTCATGTTTTTTAATACACTTCTCAGCTCCTAGAATGCATCCTTCTGCTTTTGGATCTCAAGAATATAAATGTATAGAAGCTGTTGTGACCACAAAGTGAGGGATCAGTTTATGCATTGATTGTAATATGGAACTGATCCCCCACTTTATATCCAATATGCTTCTGTAGAATCACATTTCAATTGCTTCAAGTTTTTCCTGTCATATTGAAGAATTGACATCACATAGCAATCCAGTACTTTTTTCTTTGTTTCTATCGAAATTTTCCTGTCTCTTAATACTCTACTCAATTTTGGAACGCGCTTTTCGCCATGCCATTTAAACTTCCGATCTCCGTGTCACACATTCTTTCTTCTATAAGGTGTATAAATGTTTGATTTTAGTATCTCCACCTGTATATGGCATTTTGGGCTGCTCATTTTGCTTTTTGCAATCGGTTTTCTTACCGTTTATTTGTAATATTTTCTTGTCATTCACTTCAGCTACTTCCTGTAGGAGGTCTTGTAGTTTCTATTCCGTGTCTGCTTTCAGCACTGTATCATCTGCGTACCTTCAGTCAGTCAGTTAAGTGCCACACGTGATACATGCTTTGGCGATCATGTTTCGAAAGAAACATGAGGCTTACGGCCTATCACGCTGAATACACCGGTTCTCGCTAGATCACCGAAGTTAAGCAACGTTGAGCCTGGTCAGTACTTAGATGAGTGACCGCTTGGGAATACCAGGTGCTGTAAGCGTATAGTGACGGATGTGCGTTGTGGTGCAGTGGATATCGGTTCGGAAAGAGAAATCGGTGAGCCGAGTTCGAATTCCAGTTGAATACCCTGCATTCACTTAAGTACTGGTACCCTTGGAAAAGGTACTAATCCGTCCATTCCCTCCAGTTATGGGTTAAATAACAAGGGTAGGACTTGGGGACCCTGCTCTTAAAAACAAATCCCAATGAATCGTGAAAAGAAAAACATTGTAAAAATAAAATAACCTTACCCCCAAAAAATCACTGGTTATGACCTTAAAATGATCCCATAAGGATTGATAGGTCGTTAAACCTCAAAAACAAACAAAACAAGAAACATGACTGACTGGTCAGAAGATTATCCCGCAGTAGGTTGCCATTGCTTTCTACGGTAGATTGGTTGCCGACCAAAGCTATAGAACCCAATCTGTCCTGCTATTTAACATATAACTGGAAGGAAGAGACGGATTAATACCTTTACCAAGGGTATTTGCGCGTAAGTGAATAAAATGGATTCAACTGGAATTCGAACTCGGCTCCCCGGTTTCTTGTTCCGAGCCGATATCCACTGTAGCACAACGCACATCCCTGCGTACCTTACGTTGTTCAAATTGTGGTCTCCGATGACAAATCCGGCATAACATCTAGGGTCCTCAGTATAGTCTCGCTGTATAAGCTGAATAGATCCAATGAAAAGACACATCCTTGTCTTACGCTCGTTTCTATAGTTGTATATCTACTGAATTCGTTAACTCTCCGTATGAAGGCGTTTTGCTGCCAGTAGAGATTCTTGATTACTCTTATGTCTTTCCCAAATATGTCGAGGCTGCTGAGCATCTCCATCAATTCTTTATGGCGTATATTGTCGAACGCCTTTGCATAATCGATAAAACATAGGTACACATCCTTCTTCATTTGTATTGCAAAAGAATCAATAAATCATCAGAAAATACGGAATGATAGATGGGATCAAATTTTTATGAGTTGCTTCCTTGTAGATATAATTGATCCACTGCTAGGAAAGTCACTATATGTTTGAAACTCTGCCCCCTTCGTGGAACTTATGAAAGATGCTCTCATCTAATGCAACCAGATGGTGGGCATGGATGTAGTGAGTTTGTTCACTAAGGTACCCACGGTGAAGGCAATATCGGTAGTCAGGGACAGACTGGCCTCGGACTCATCCCACGGAGAGCGTGCCAGTATTCCACAAGATAACCTGATTGAGATGCTGATTTTTGCACACAAATAACACACTTCGGACTGGGATCAGACATATATCGAGAGGATGAAAGCTTATCAATAGACTCACCATTATCACCATCACTGGCTAACAGACCACTTTGAAGATATCGCATTAAAATACACAGCTGTAAAGTCAACTCTATGACTGAGATAAGTTGATGACCCCTTCATAATTTATTCACACCAGGAAGAGGTCCAGACGCTACTGGATCATGTGAACTCAATAAGATCATCGATACAGTTCAGTATGGAAATAGAAATAGACAACAACCTGGCATTACTGGATGTGCTAATAGCTCAAAGAGAGATAGAGTTCAAGATATCCGAAAACCACAAGCCAACATTCACAGGACAATACCTAAACATCAACTCTCACCACCCATACAATGTAAAGAATGGGAACGTCCTATGTCTACAACATCGAGCTAAAATCATAAGCGGCGACCCAGAGACATACGAGCAGAAAATACAACGGATCTGTGGTTCATATAAGATCAGGACGTTTTTCAGAAGATACCTCTCCCGAGTAAGACCCCCAACAGAAGAGGACTTGACTAAGGACTGTGCGTACGCTATTCCATGTAGCTGTGAAAAGAAATATAAAGAAAAAATAGGTCGCGCCCTTAAGGTAAGGCTACAAGAACAACACAAGGTCGTAATAGGAGAGGAGATAGAAAACTCAGGCTTAGTTGACCACACATGAAGGGAAAACAGATCACCACGCCCTGTGGAATGAAATTTAAATAATAGATCGAGAACACCACTGGAAACTACGTAAATGTAAGGAATCCGCGAATATGCTAGGCTACAAAAATCTACTAAGCTGACCAAGCATAGAGATGAGTACAATATGGGAACCAATAATACAGACTGTCAGAGAAAATTATTAGTGTCCAAAAGTTGCAATATGGTAAAAAGTACTAGAGAACACCATCAACATCAGAAATTGTTATATGAACTCTGGTAATAAAAAATGCTAGAAAAAACCATTAAAATAAAAAAATACTAACAAAAACCATAAACGACAAAAACTGCAATATGAACTCTGAAAAAAAAGGTTAAAAAGTCCTAGGAATTCAGAGGCTGTTGTCCTCAAGGACACATGGCCCAGTTGATATAGGCGTTGTGAGTTGTGAGTTGTGGGTTCAATATCACGCTACAGTAACTTAGAGAGTGATAATGACTGAGCAGAAGCGGCTTGAAAGGAATGGGATTATATCTCAGTGATTGTAATAAAGAGTTCGGTTCGAAATTCCCTGCACCTGAAGAAAGCAGGAGAAACATCTATAAAATGAGAAAGAATATGAGGACAATAGTCCGAAAAATGTATGTATAATAAGATAGTTGAACCAGAACAAGTTGAATTTTATAGGGATGAAGGGTTTATTGTTATACTATACTATATTGTTATAGTAATAGCCCTCTATCCTCTAAAATCCAGAAGAAATTTATAAGGACTGTGTGTATGTCATTTCATTTAGCTGTGGAAAGTAATATAAAGAAGAAACAGGCCGCGCCCTTAAGGTGAGCCTACAAGAACATCGCAAGGCCGTAACACGAAAGGAGATAGAAAAATCAGTCGTAGCTGCCCACATATGAAGGGAAAAGCGGATCACTGCACCCTTTTGGATGAAGTTTAAATGATAGATAGAGAACGCCACTGGAAACTACGTAAGCTTAAGAAATCAAACATTATATACATAATTTTTACACGTTTTATTATATGTAAAATAAAAGTAATTCTTGATAATGGCTAAAGGTTTACCTGAACACGTTAAAAAATACAAAAACTTTTGCCAAATCTTATATAATTTGAGTTCTGAAAAGAAAAACAGCACACGAAAACCTGAAAAATTATAGATAAACGTAATAATACTGACATGTCTGTAATGTTTAATGAAACATGCATATATATATATATATATATATATATATATATATATATATATATTGCAACGTTTGTCTCTCGGGTTCACCAGATGGTTGATTTCTAGTAAACTTTTCATACCTTAACCAGCATAAAGGATACATCAATGACGTGTGCATCAAATGTATGTATAAATATTTAATAATTACCTATATTGCAGTTTCATCAATGAAAGAATGAAGAAAACTTAGGGTGATTCGGACGACTTCACCTTTGCTTCCTTGCCTTGTAAAATTTTGCAAAGTAATAATAATAAAATAACCATTCTATTTTCATTTAGAATAATCCACTTAGCAATAAATAGCAAGAATAGTATGAAATACATTATTTTCTTTAAAAAAATAGTGTTGCTTAATAATTAAGGCCGGTAGTGTATATTCAAAAGTCAAATTTTGCTGTTTATATTTTCGTGTTTGACGTTTTCATATCGGGTTAATGCTTTAGCTACAAATCTCTACTCTATTATTTATGTATATAGGTAATCTGTCAATGATCACAGGAAAATCTCTCCTGCCACCCATAAGCATGGACCAAGAAAGTCTCACCGAAAGCAATACACTGCGCCTCCTCGACCTTACCCTTTCTTTTCCGCAAGTGGAACCATTACATTGAATCAATAGCTAAATCCACTGCTAGGTCACTGTATCGGGCCAGGAAATGTTTTCCTCCTAAATCCATTTTGCATATATACAAATCAACCATCTGACCGTGCATGGAATATTTTTGCCAAATGTGATTAGGCGCCCCTGCTGTTCATCTCAGTGTTCTCGACAGGCTCCAGAGAAGAATTTTAATGTGATTGATCTCTACATGGCAGCTGGACTCCAGCCACTTTCTCATCGGTGAGATGTGGCTTCCATCTGTCTCTTCTATAAATAGGTCACTGGTGCTTCCTCCACAAGAATTTACCCGGGCAACCAGACTGGCAACAAAGTCCCTCATTTTTACAGTTAGATCAACCAAATGCAGGCGACAATTCTACTCTAGTAGCTTCTTTTCTTCTTTTCCTTTTCTTCCCGCATGTAGAATTCCCTTCCATACACTTGCTTTCCAGATGGCTACAACCTCCAGAAATTTAAATGCAAAGTCAATTACCATCTCTTATCCATTTAACTTCAGATCTTTCTACATCACCCCGTGTATCTTGTTCTTTTCCTTTCTCTCTATCTTCGTAACTATCTTCACTCCTGTGTTCACATAATTCTGTTGCTCTTTCTGTTTCCCCCTCCATGTAGCTGGTTTGTCTTTGTCTTCACTCTCCTCTTGCCAAACTTTAACTCTCTTATGTAGCTATCAGTGGCAGTACCGCCTTGCTTGCGGTGAAATGATTAAAAAAATATACAGGGTCGGACAGAAAAACAGCGACAAAATAAAACATCGTCTACCCAAAATCGTAGCGTTCGGACTTATTTATTTGAGTTTGCGCTTGAAGAATTTACACTTTGTAGGGAAATCCCAATGAATAATGGATCGGAATTGTTTATCGCAGAGCTGAGTTCCAATTTCACTTGATTATGTTGTTCTAGTTCCACGTACGATACCAACTCTATACGCCTCACTATGGGTTATCTCCCTTTCAGCTCAAATCTCAAAAGATTTTCCCCTCTACTGTCGCCAGGTATTGAACTCACAACCCTTTGGTTCAAGTCAATGGATTCAACCAATGCTATTATCCACTGGGGCTTGAGAACATTAGTGAATGAATGTTGGGGACTTATAAACTTAATGTCTCAGTAACCGTTTTTGCCTTAGCTCATATTACAATTTGGTGTTATTATTGTTTTTCTATAGCACTCCGTCTACTGGTTCTCATATCGTGTTCATGCCTGTGCTTTATTTTCTGATTTGCCTTTCTTTATTCCTTCTTGCTTTTTCAAACCACACCTGTTTAAATTTTCATTCGTTGCTTAATTCCCCTTTGTTGTCATATACCGATTACATTTTCTCGTTTCTATCCTTCCTTGATTATTTCGTCCTCATTTTTTTCTGCCATATTTTTTCCGTCGTCTTCTGCTATTCATTTCTTTCCTTTTTCTTTTTCTCTTCTCTGTTTGCTTTATTCTTTCCTTCTTTCATTTTTTTATGACTTTACCTTTTCTTTTTTCCCCTCTCTTGCTATTCTGCATTTTAACTCTCTTCATCCTGCCTGGTTTCGACCTTCTTACACTCTTCTCCATCTTCAAGGCTTCGTATATCTTTTTATTTCTTTTTCTCTCTTTCCGATGTTGGCTTTTATAGCTTCCATTCTTCGACTACCACCCTATTTCCTCTCCCCTACTGCCACGTTTTTTCACACTTAATCGCATTACGAAAATCAAGTAATGTCCTTAAGTTCAGAGATTTTTGCATGCTGGCTTGTCGATTTTCAATGCACAAAAGTTTGGAACGGTTACGTGTGCATTGTGATTCTTTTCTATTTGTTTAATGCTCTTGTTTTGTTGAGCCTGTTTTCAATCGTTAATATTATGACTTTATTTGCCATTTCATCAACCCTTAGCAAGAATGCACGGATGTCGGTAAAGATTTTATCATATATAAAGATCCCTAGAATTCTTAAAAGTGGGATTAAAATATGGCTTTTTTTCGTACATTTTTCTACGATTCATCGTGTTTTACGTCAGATAGAATAGTGCCGATTGAAATCGCATTCGGTTTGGAGGATTTTCTGTAATTATGAGAGAAAAACGGATGCCTACTTGCCTGTCTTCAGTCTTGAATATCTATCTATCTTAGTTTTCCCCCTTTCTATTATAGATATTGTTCATATCAATATATATATATATATATATATATATATATATATATATATGATACACTCTCCTCTCTTTCTCTCTATTTCTCTTAGATTCTGTTCATATCTATCTATCTATCTATCTATCTATCTATCTATCTATCTATCTATCTATCTATCTAGTTATCTGTGGTAGGATAATGCATGGAGTGGATAACCTGGTTTTCTTTTCTTAGTGAGTAATGAGTTCGATGCTCAAAATCATTTTCAATGTATTTTTATAATTGGATGACGGAACGAGGGTTGCATTGTGTAACAGGAGAAAGCGTGCTAGGAGCCACTAGAGATAGGAAAATATAGAAAGCCATGATCACCTACTTCCTGAAATGACAGGGTAGATAAAAGAAGAAAAAATAATTATATATAAAACAAATTACAACTGAATAATTTTCAAATATGTATATATTTCTGAGTTTATGTAGTATTTACTGTATTTACATTATCCGGACTAACCCCTGAAGAAGGCCGGAGCATTCTGGAATTTAAATGCAATGTCAATACTTATCTATTAACCACTTGACTCTAGTTCTTTCCCGTATATCCTTTCTTTTCTCTCCACCTTTAAAACTGTCATCACACCTGTAATTCCCATCCTTCTGTTATTCCTTTCTAATTGGTTCGTCTTCCTCTTCAGTCTCTTCTACTTAATCTTTTTACTCTTATGTAGCCCCCTGAATATCAGTGACATTACCGCCTTGCTCGGATTGATACGATAAAAAAAAAAAACTATTGTCTCATCTTTGGTGCCATTTGTACGACGTTTCGGCCATTATACTCTCCGGCCTACTTCAGGTACTAGGAATTTTGAACCGAATCCTTTATTATAATCACTAGGGTATATCATCCTCATTCCTTGCATAGTAGTAATAATGCCTCAATTGGTCGTCATGAGTTATCTCCCTCTAACCCTGAAAGTTACTTGTTCACCACTGCTGTAGCCTGGTACATATATACCACGGGGATTATAATAAAGGGTTCGGTTCGAAATTTCTAGCACCTGAAGAAGGCCAGATGGCAACGAAGATGAGGATAATAGTCCGAATAATGTAAATACTGAGAATCATTTTCAATGAATTTTCAATGCATTTTTTAGCATTTAACCGTTTACAGTTAAGACACATCAGATCAATTGATTCCCCGATGTTGTTAGGGGTCGCAGGTTCGATTCCTGCCAAATGACACACATTTTTTGACAAAATTTCTCATAAGATATTCATACAGGTAGAGTTATATATATATACATATATATATATATATATATATATATATATATATATATATATACTGTTTAATGAAAAACAGGATATCTATTCAAATTCTAGTGTCCATTGAAAATAATATTCAAACAGTATATACATATATATATATACGTATGTGGGGGTAAGTATTTATGTGTATTATAAGGTTCTGTAAACATCTCAGCCTAATCAAGAAGAGTTTCCAAAATAACTTTTTTTTTATTTGGACTTATTTTAAAAATAGGGATAACCTACCAGCGCCACTCATATATTTTCATCTTCATCTCTGAGTGTTCTCTCTCACATCACACACACACACACACACACACACACACACACACACACACACACACACAAACACACACACACACACACACACACACACACACATATATATATATATATATATATATATATATATGATTCAGTAATTCATCGAGGTTTTTTATTCCATCTCAACAGAATGCAGAAAGCACTGGACGGCCGTTTCTTCCTATATTTGGGACTCTTCAGCAGTGCGCATCCCCTACCAGAAATCGCAGCCAGACAGTTTTGGTTATTAAGCTGATGTTATACCAATTGTGCCACGGGTCTTGGTGACGAAGAGGTGACGAATTAAGCTCTGTGAAGCGCCACCGTTTCCCAAATTCAGTGGTAGAGCTCATCCGAGCTCATTTACCCGTAGGACTGTGCCTCCCAGAGCCACAGATTTTCCAACACACGCCGCTAAATCCATTTCATGCTAAGCTGGTTGAAGCACAGAGATAGGAACAGAAGTATTAGGAGGATTTGAACAATTATTGAGTTATTCATCTAGCTTTTTTATTCGACCTCAACAGAATGTGGAAAGCACTGGACGGCGCTTCATTGAGCTTATTTCTTCTATCCATCATGACCTGTCTTTCTACTGAGACCAACCCTCTGAAATTCCTCTTCTTAATTGTCTGGATATGGTAAACATTGTGTTGTTTTTTAAGCTTCCATATATAATGATTTCTAACAGAAAAATATTTCACTGACTGACGAGTTTTTAATAAGACAGTACCAAAATACAACGGCTCTTGTGTTGCTGTAAACTATATTTTATTATAAACTTATAATAAATATATTACTCTATGTAATGCTCGACTAAGTATTGAACACCCTTAATCAAGTAAATGACTACAAACAGTGGACTTACAACCCATTAGTTTGTACTACACCTTATATATATATATATATATATATATATATATATATACATATATATATATATATATATATACTGGCCTGATTATTTACGATTAATTTTGTGAGAAAATGTGCGTCATTCGGCAGGATTCGAACTTAAAACCATTTCGTTAATTTACGAGATTTTCCGTAACATTGTATGTTTACATTTGTTGACATTACGATACATTTCAGAGCAGAGGTGGTTATTTGCGTAGAATCGAAAATTGTGTTATATAAGCTTGATTTGACTTCGGTTAAAATGTGGTATCATTCGGGGTCGAGTGGTTAATTTTCAATAGAATGGTTCTTTTTAATACTGCATAATAATATGTGCATCAAATGAACTGTTCTGGTGTCCAGTTTTTCTGATCTCATCCCCATGCTAGTCTCTTTTTCTTATTGGCTGGCCGTAGCAAAAGCTTCCTGGCTGCTTTGTAAAGTTTTGCAAAGTAATAATAACAAAAAAAGACCTATTTTCATGTAGAATTATCCACTTGGCAATAAATATTCAAAATATTATGAAATATATCATTTTTTTAAAACTGGGGTGGCCTAATAATCATGGCCGGTAGTGTATATGCGTGTGTATGTCTCTGTGTCTGTTTTTGTGTGCAGATAAACTATTCATCCTTACACGAAAACATTAAAAACACACCAGCTTTACTAGCAATGAAACAACTATTTTAGAAATGATTATTTTATTCAATATTGACATTTGGATGAAAAACAAATGACAGTTTTTAAACTACCACGCCCCAGATGATCATCGTGTTAAATTTCGTAAATTTAAGTTCTTAGAATAATCTAAGTTAATCCGAATAGGCCATTCTTGCCAGCAATGGAAATAGCTGAAAAGAGATCTTTAAGTCTGGCCAACAGAAATTATGTCACCTTCAAGAATAATATATGCTCACGTTCAATAATATATATATATATATATATATATATATATATATATATATACTCATTAAAAATAAAATTATTTGATCATAATATTTAACTGCCGTTTTCTTTCCTAACGCTTTGCGTTTCAGACAATTTCCGTGTAATCTGATTAGAAGAAAATCTTTACTATGAGAGAAGAAATCAATTCAGTCGTTTCAGAATTTGTTTTACTTGGAATCCAGAAAATTAACATGAAAATAGCTTTGAAAATGTTCAGTGTTAATGAAAATCATTCGTTTATGCTTTCATTTGTTGTTTTGTCACATCCACTTTTTTCTTGTTGACAGTAAAGCCACCGTTACACAGTCTTTGCTTTGGAATAAAGAACAACATTGATGAAAACAGATCCGGTTACCTGAGTTTCATGTGTTCTGTCTCAAAGTTGGTTTGTATGAAAAATTAACGTAAACGTTCTGCTGTGAGATTAAACAATCGCGTTCTATTTTTTACTGACGAACTTAATCGACTGGTTCATTGATCACGTGATTTTAAGCGTGCTACTAGATTGGCATCTAGGTCCCACCTTTTTACCGTTGAAATAATTAAATGTAACACCACTTCTACTCGAATAGTTTCTTTTCTCGCACTTCGCGCTCATGGAACTCCCTTCTGTTTATCGGTTTCCCTGATTGCTACAATCACCAGAAATTAAAATTAAACGTCAATTGCCATCTTTTATATTCTTGAATCGCGTTCATCTTTTATCCTTTCTTCAATACTCAGTCTTTTCTTTCACTGTAACCCCGCCCTGCGAACTAGAGGCGACCTCGCCCTGCGAACTAGAAGCGGTCCTGCCGTGCTTGGGGAGAAATGGTTAAAAAAATGAAGATATCTAAACTATGATAAAAAACAATAATTTTTAAAGTGTTTTCATCTTTAAAAAATATTTAAAAAATATGAACTTTAAGAAATCCTGTCACGACAGATAAAAATAAATGAAGAATCAAGTTAAGCTAACGCCAGGGAAAATTAGTGAATGTCGTTCCTTTCAATGGAAGAAATTGACGAGGGATGCAAAAAGGTAAACTATAATCGAGTGTTTTGATCTATATTTTGAAAAGAAAATAGAATATAATGAAAGTGTCTAAATTCCTGAATTTATAACTGTATATTTTAATACATGATCATGCAACATAATCTATTTCCAAAAAGACAAAAACCATATTAACATCGGATATCAAAACTTATGTTTTGAACTGAGCATCTCCGTGAGCTGCTATCGGCGTTTGTTGTATTTTGATCCAACTCTTTTCCACTAATATTCAAGGCTCGAAAGACAGAAAAGGGTCAAAATAGAGAAGAATATAAGAATAACGGAGAAGAACAATTGAAGATATTTTTGTGATCTGTTGAACGATACATAAGATTCCATCATTAAAACCGTCATAAATCTGATGAAGTTCCTTCTCGGATCAAAACAGGTCACCAGATCTTTCGATTTTGTAAAACACTTATCCGAATGTTTCTTGTTTACTAGTCGTTTGTGGAATAACTTTGCGTTCTCTTTCAAGTAAAGCCTCATGGGAATGATATGTGTCCAGCAATTCTCCTTCCAGTTCTGTGCTAAATAACGTTCTAGATTACATATATAGAGTGTATCGAGGCAGCAGATAGTTTTCTAAACATATGCTGTTAAATATAAGAGACAATAATGCTTAATTATGGCGTTCTAAACGTCGTATTTTGGCTTTCATTTCAGGAGAAAATAAAGACAAAAATTCTCCAACATTTGGATAACGTTTTATTAAGGTTGTTCTAAGCTTTCGGCTCACATGAGCCATTTTCAGAGAGATTATTAAGACGGTAACACAATAACATCCACCATCAGCGACGATTTTATTTTGTATTGACATAAAACTCCGCTAGGCAACGGCAATAGTTACCAAAAATAACAAACGCAGTTCGCAAATTTGCAATGCGTTTCTATGACGTCACACCGCGTGATAGCGCGAAATGACATACATGGTTGAATACATGGTTCTGAACGGCTCATGATTAAACATAATAGACATTCATTATCTCTTATATGTAGCAATATATATATATATATATATATATATATATATATATATTCATAATCGTGTCGCCTCAAGCAAGGTATTTTACTGCCACTGCTGAGCAGGATGCTACATAGTTATGAGAAAGAGTGACAGGTTACAGGGGTTGTAAGCAAGTGGGTTTAAGAAGGATGAGAATACTTATGAGAGTGGAGTTGACGGCGAAAGAAGAATGAGAGAGAGAGAGGATGCAAGTTATTGAGATGACTATTGACTTTACATTTGAATTCTTGAAGATTGTAGCTGTCGGGAAAGCAAGTGAATTCCACAGGCGTGAAGTGCGAGAGAAAAAGCTGTAGAAAAGCATAGTTGCTAATCTTTTGGCTCAAGCAAATTCATGTATTGGATGGAGTACCAGTGAGCTAAGTTCAACTGAGCAGAAACCGTGAAATTATTTGTAGAAGAGACACAGGGAAGTCACAATGAGCCTGTTAGAAAGTGACTGTATCTTAGCGGTCACGTCGGGATCGATCACATTACAGATTCTCCGTTGGATTTTGTCAAGGAGACCTAGGTAGATAGCAGAAGCACCCGACCAGATATGGCAACAGTATTCAATACACGGGTGGATGATAGACTCCTGGCCCTGCATAGAGAACCGACCTTCCTAGCAGCAGATTTGGCTACCAAAGAAAAAACAAAAACTAAATAATGCACAATAATGCATGCATATATATACATTATGATATATATATATATATATATATATACATTATATATATATATATATATATATATACAATATTATATATATATACAATATATATATATATATATATATATATATATATATATATATATATACAATATTATATAACGTTCTAGATTACTCTATCTAGCTTTAGCTTTTAAATTCGTAATGATCATCCTATAAAATGCTACAGTAGCAGCCCTTAAAGCACAGAGGCTATGATTAGACAGTGAAGCAATTTACCACTGGGGTCTAATGACGCTGAGGGGTAGGACGAAAAGAATACATTTATACCAAATTATATATATGCCAGATTAAATAAATTGCATTGTTTTATTTTTAATAAAATCCGTTCATACTCACAGATAATCTTTCGCTTATTATAATTGAAAGTCAGAAATAACCTGCAACATTGACAGATCTTATTAGCATTCATTTCTTAATGTATCCATGTACTATAATATATAATGTACCCAAGTACTATAATATATAGTGATAATAACATTTTATTTCTAAATGAGTTATTACGCAACCAAAGTTTCTACCAGCTGGTGTTTTCAGGTGATTTACAATAACAATTGTTATTTTAAATAGCCTGAATACACCAGATTGTAGAAACCTAATAGCACGTTTAAAATTAAAAATATTGAAAAGTTCTGCAGTATCATTTTCTGTCAGTTAAGTGCCATATGTGATATACGCTTTAGGCAATCATGTCTCGAAAGAGTTCCCATTACTTTCTGCGGTAGACCAGTTGCCAATCAATGCTATAGAACCCATTTTGTTCTATTATTTAACCCATAACTGTAGGGAAGAGACGGGTTAATACCTTTCCCAAAGGTATTTGTGCGTAAGTGAATGCAAGGAATTCAACTGGAATTCCAACTCGGTTCCCCGATTTGTCGTTCCGAGTCGATATCCACAGCACTACAACGCACATTGCATTGAAGACTTAATAAATCTGTGTACTGGTCTAATTTAATTATGACCAAAAATTAAGTAATTAAATACTTATATATATATATATATATATATATATATATATATATATATATATATATATATATATATATGCGTGTGTGCTTGTGTGTGTGTATGTGTGTGTGTGTGCCAGATTAAATAAACTGCAAACAATATGTTTGCTTATTTTTAGTAAAATCCGTTCATACTCACGTATTATCTTTTGCGTATAATAATTGAAAAATGTAAGAAATGAGCTGTAACGTTGACAAATGCTTTTATTATTCATTTCTCGGTGTTCCCAAGTCCTTTCAATCTCTTTCCGAGATTATCTTCAAGGGTGTGAGTCGTGGTAACAAAAAAAAAATAAAATAAAATAAATAAATAAATAAAATAAACATTTGGATATTTTTTTATTACGCTGGTCCTAAGACTTACACGAGTCATCCTCAGAGTTGTTGTAGCGACATTAATATAAAGGTATTCACAATCAAAGATGATATTCTTTTGCGTTGACAGAAAACATTGTCCTGCGACGATAACGGTCACTGAAATGCAGACATAGGACGTAATGATGTTAACGACGTGAGAGACCGAAATTTTAACAACAGAAACATATGTCTAAATCCAATCTAATGTGTTCTGATTAGTTTGAAATATGATTTTATTGAGTGGGGTGATGCTTCAATTTAATGTAGATGGCCTCCAATATCTGTCGGTTCTTTTTAGTGTGTCTGTGTGAGTATTATTGTTGCCGATTAATATCAGTCTAGTAATTCGTACATGTCTATGTTCTTCTGAGATGTCTTGTTTAATAGAACTATGATAAAAAGGTGACAGGTAAGTCTACGGGAGAGTGTGGTTGTAGTAAAACCAATATATGCAGTGGATTTATTATTAGTATCAGAGATAAAATCTTTGAACGGGCATGTAATTTGACACACTTCATCGATATTCTGTGAAGGATTTAGTTGGGCGCTTGTAGGGTTATTAGAGATTATGAGGTCAATTGTTTTAAATTTTTATAATATATGATGAACTTAATTTGTTTATTATTATTATGGGGTTTAAAATTTCTACCTGTTTCATTTTTTGTGTTGTTTTCTACATGATTGTAATTATTATGCATTTGGTTGCAATATTTAACAGTATTATGTTTATTTTGACGTACACTATTATTACTAATATCATCAATTTTGTTTGTGGTATTATTAAGTTTATTAAGATACACTTTAATTTGTTGATCAATGGCAGAATGGGGAAATCCATTATTATTAAGTCTTTGTATAACGTTATGTAGCTATGGCTTTGGGAGAAGATATTATTGTGTTTTTATAACCTCTAACTTATATTTGTTGGGGGAATTCGTTATTATAATTAAGAAAACACGAGTTAATGCTAGTTGGTTTCCTTTGTTTTAATCATATCACCCCGAGCAAGATGGTAACGCCACTGATGTGCAGGGGGCTACGTAAGAGTGAAAAGATTGGGAAAGAGAAAGCCGGAAACCACATCCTAAACAGGGAGCAAGGAATGAGCCTCTAAACCTGTTCAATAGACGAGGGTGGAGTGTGAACCGGGCGATAGATTAGTCTATCTACTCCAATTAAAACAAAAAAAAAGAAACGAGTAAAAAGATTGGAAAAGAGAAAGCCGGTAACCACATCCTAAACAGGGACAAAGGGATGAGCCTCTACACCTGTTCAATAGACGAGGGTGGAGTGAGAACCGGGCGATAGTTTAGTCTATCTACTCCAATTAAAAAAAGAAAGAAACGGGTAAAAAGATTGGAAAAGAGAAAGCCGGAAACCACATCCTAAACAGGGAACAAGGGATGAGCCTCTACAACTGTTCAATAGACGAGGGTGGAGTGTAAACCGGGCGATAGTTTAGTCTATCTACTCCAATTAAAAAGAAAAAGAAAAAAGAAACGAGTAAAAAGATCAGAAGTAGTAAATATATGTGTGCTGGAATCAATAAATACATCAAGGAATAGAATTATATTGTTAATATTATGTCAATATTTTTAACTAAAACAAAAATGTCATCTAAGTATCTTACGTATAATGGGTGTTTATTAGTGTCATTATGTGTTTTATTTTCTAAATATGCCATATAATAATTATAGCAAAGGAGACTTAAAGGGAGCCCCCATCACAACATAATTTATTTAAGTATAAACATTAACTAAGGGTGAGTAATTTTCAGTAATCTTGGAATTATTTTGCAATAATCAACGAGACAATTCACATCAGCCAATCTATGGACACCTGATGATGACCAGTGTTACATGGTCGAAATGTTGTGTCTATTTTAACACCTATATCAACTAATAGGAGAACAAAAGTTCGAAATAACTCCAAGATTATATAAAATTACTCAACTCAGAAATATATACAAATTATGACAAGTGGCACGAAACGACTAACATAATTCAGTAGTCACAATCAATCTGACTCCAAAATCTTACCAATTCGGGATGGTGGCGTAGTGGATATAGTAGTGGATATAAATAATTGGTTATACACGTGTTAGTATCATCTAGTTGTCATGAGTTCGCTCCTTGGACCATATCCAACATGAAAGAACATTAATTGATTCCAGTTCTGTTTAAGTTAAGAAAAAAACTTCCTAATAACATTATTCTTATTTTTATTGGATTAATCCAATTTATCATTACAACTAAACACTGAAATTGTACGTATTAAATGAACCTTACATTCTTTTACCACAAGTGAAATATTCAAGGAAGTATTGGATTTATTATATAATACAATAGAAAAGGAAAATGAATTCCAAAAACAACTCATCCATAAAAAGCTAAACAAATTATATAAAGGAAAAATACTGTTATTGTGGAAATATGCTATTTTTTTCATTCCTGTAAAAACTTTCATGGTAATTGTTTCGAATGACTTTTCTTTTTTAGTACCTCAACTTTACGAACATGAACACAGTACTAGATTGGCGGTAAGGTCTCATTATCTTGTAACTGAAATGTCCTGATGTAACAGGAAGTTCTATGCTGAAATTTAAATAAAAAATAACTTTTAATTTTTATATTTTTAATTTTAATTTCTATTTTAAAGAAAATCTTTATCTACATGTAATCGTAGAATATTTAAATTTTTAATCTTGTTATTAAAAAGTAATAACTTAACTTTATAAGGTTTAATTCGAATGAACATTGAGTAAACTTAAATTCAAATCTCTTAAACTGTCAGTTGCAAATGTGCACCTGATGATTGTCGTGCCATAGGGATAGGATAATATGTATATTTATTAATATATATATATATATATATATATATATATATATATATATATATATATAATACGGATCTGTTAATACATTGAGCACTGTTTTATTAACACCTGAATAATAATACAATACATATGTACACCCATATGTATTTATTATATATATATATATATATATATATATATATATATATACATATATATATATATATAATACGGATCTGTTAATACATTGAGCACTGTTTTATTAACACCTGAATAATAATACAATACATATGTACACCCATATGTTTATATTTATTATATATATATATATATATATATATATATATATATATATATATATATATAATACGGATCTGTTAATACATTGAGCACTGTTTTATTAACACCTGAATAATAATACTATACATATGTACACCCATATGTATATTTATTAATGTACGTTACTATATATATATATATATATATATATATAGTGAGGTACATTAACATATATATATATATTATAGAAATATATAAATGCATAATGATTACAAACATGATGAAACAACATTCAAAAGCATTATTCGTAGAAATGTTAAACCAATACATAATAATAATCAAATAAAGCTCATCATATTTTATAAAAAATGTAAAACAGTTGACTTCATAGTCTTTGATAACCCTATAAGCACGCAACTAAATCCTCTACAGAAAACAAATGCAGTGTATCAATTTACATGCCCGTTCAGGGATTGTATCTCTTGTACTAATAATAACCCCACTACATATACTGACTTTACTACAACCACGCTCTCCCGTAGACTTACCTGCCACCTTTCTGATCATAGTTCAAATGAACAACTTTTCTTAGAAAAACGTAGCCATGTAGGAAATATTAGGCAGACTCTTTTCGATAACACAATAATACACACTCATACACACAGTAAAATAACCGTCAGATAATGGAGGTAATCTACATTAAATCAAAACAACCCACACTAAATAAAATTTCATTTCAATCTGGTCACAACACATTACATTGCATTTAGACATATGGTTCTGTTAACATTTCGGTATCTCACGATTTGTAACGTCATAGAACTGCATTACAAATTTACGAACTGTTTTTCGGTGATTGTTATCGTCGCATAGCAATGTTTTATGTCAACACAAGATACAATCATATTTGATGGTGGATGTCTATACGTTAAAGTAACTGTAACCCATCTGAAGATGGCTCATGTGAGCCGAAAGGTTAGAACCAGCATAATAAAAAATTATCCAATTGTTGGATAATTTTTGTCTTTATTTCACCTGAAATTAAAGCGAAAATACGATGTTTAGTACGGCTCAAGATTAAACATAATAGATTTTTTTTTATTATATTGAACAGTATATGTTTAGAATATATATATATATATATATATATATATATATATATATATATATATAGATAGATAGATAGATAGATAGATAGATAGATAGATAGATATATATATGAGGGTGTGCGTTAATTAATTAAAAAAATATATGTAATGCCATCTTAGCCAGATGTTGTTTGTTACTTCACTGGCTTAATTTACTTCACCTCCATGTCCTTGGCATTCTCAATGCATTGATCAAATGTAAAATCGAAGTGCGCCTTTCGAAAAGATAATGCAATCAATGTCTTAATTGGCATCATTCATTTCCCTCATTTTTCAATCGTTAACTTCTACGTCGAAACTGACGCTTACTTCGAATGCTTCACCCATTTTCACTTTCACTTTCACTTTCGCTTTCATCTTGGCATGTTTCTTTATAGAAATCTGTATTTTCTTTTTCATTCAGATAAGTTACTTTTTACTTTATTTCGCTCTTCAGGATTTTCATTTATTAACTAAGGCTTTATTTTATGAAGATTTTGCTATTATTCGCTTCATAAGACCTGTAATATTTGTACAGTTTCGATTTTACCATTGTTCTACTATTTCGTTAGGTTTTTTTCGTCTGTGCAGTGCTTTCTAAAATTTCTTTTCTCGGATAACGTTTTACGGCAATTATTTAGGCGATGTTGCGTACATTCTTGATTTAATTTTTCGAATGTTTTGTGTCTTTTCATTTTTAAAAGATCTGAAAGTTTAAATTTTTATTCTTAGAAAACCATTCATTTCTTTCTGATTTTTGTGATTTTCTTCTTTCAAATATTTGTTTTCGATTTTACTCCCTTGATTCATTTTGTTTTTACATTTTTCACTCATTTTGGCCAAATACGTTATCAACATATCTATCTGAATCTAATATTAATCACCTGTATGTATGTATGTATGTATGTATGTATGTATGTATCTATCTATCTATCTATCTATCTATCTATCTTGGTATACATATCTCTAATCAGATTTGTCTCAGTTCATTTGCATTCATCGCATTTTTTATTTTTTATCTATCTATCTATCTATCTATCTATCTATCTATCTATCTATCTATCTATCTATCTTGTTATACATATCTCTAATCAGATTTGTCTCAGTTCATTTGCATTTATCGCATTTTTTATATCTATCTATCTATCTAACTATCTATCTATCTACCTACCTACCTACCTACCTACCTTGGTATACATATCTCTAATCAGATTTGTCTCAGTTCATTTGCATTTATCGCATTTTTTATATCATTTTTTATCTATCTATCTATCTATCTATCTATCTATCTATCTATCTTGGTATACATATCTCTAATCAGATTTGTCTCAGTTCATTTGCATTTATCGCATTTTATATCTATCTATCTATCTATCTATCTATCTATCTATCTATCTATCTATCTACCTTGGTATACATATCTCTAATCAGATTTGTCTCAGTTCATTTGCATTTATTGCATTTTTTATATCTATCTATCTATCTATCTATCTATCTATCTATCTTGGTATACATATCTCTAATCAGATTTGTCTCAGTTCATTTGCATTTATCGCATTTTTTATATCTATCTATCTATCTATCTATCTATCTATCTATCTATCTATCTATATTCTCAGTTTTTTCAAATCTATCTTCTCAGTTTTTTCAAATATATCTGTCTTCTCAATTTTTCATCTATCTATTTTTATTTATTTTTTATTAGTTTTTCTGTTTCATTTTCCCCTCACCACTTCTTTTGTGAAGAGTATATTTCTGTGTTCATATTAGATGTGCCTATTTCTTGTATCTGGTTCAAAGGTTATAACAATCGATTCCCTTGTCAAAAACTGTCTTTAGAATAATATAAGTGTATTTAACTTCTCTTTAGCAAACTTTTTTAAGTAAATTTTTGAAAATTAATTTTTTTTTCTATTTTCTAAAGATTTTTGTGTTAGCTAAACTTTATGACTGCATGGGTTTCTGTCTCTTTTCCCGTTACTTTTTTCCTTACGTCCCTCTTTTCTGTGTACAGAAGGTAGCTGAAGAGACTGACAAGAAAGGACTAAAAATAAACTGCAAGAAAACCGAATGCATGATCATCAGTAAAAAGTGAAACCCATGATGCCAATTACAGGTGGGGGATACTAGAATCAAGCAAGTACAAAAATGTAAATACCTAGGAAGCGTTCTAACAGGAGATGGAAAGTGCGACACAGAGATTCGAAGGCGAACTGGGATGGCAAAGGACGCATTCCAGAAGCTGAGTGAAGTACTAAGACATAGGAAACTTTCACTAGAAACAAAGAAGAGATTACTAGATTGCTATGTGATGTCAGTCTTTCAAAATCGCAGTGAATGTTAGACAATATCATTGAAGATGAAGAAAAAAATTGAAGCAGCGGAAATATGGTTCTACAGAAGGATGCTGCGGATATCATGGACTGAACATGTGAGCAATGATGAGGTGTTGGAAAGAATAGCAACGAAAGGAAAAATAATAGTAATCATCAGGAAGAAACAACTGAAGTTCCTGGGACATGCAATAAGGGAAGATGGTTTGGAGAACCTGATACTGACAGGCCAGACAGAGGGAAAAAGAAGCCGAGGAAAGCAGCGGTTAAAATATTTGAAGGGCCTGAGCAGGTGGATGATGGATCGGGGGCTGCGTGGTATAACAGGAAAAAGCGTGCTAAGAGCCACCGGGGATAGGGAGACATGGAAAGCCATGATTGACTGCGTCCTGAAAGGACAGGGCACATAGAAGAAAAATAATATATTCCTTCCTCAATAATGTGTCATTAGTTTTGTCTGGGTGATATTTATGTATGTGTATCCCTCCATTTTGCGTATGTATAATTTCTTGTTAATCATTTTATGTATGTGTGATTTAATACCTTTATCTGTATTGTGTTATTTGTGCGATTTGATCTTTTAAAAATATTCTGAGTGAAAATAATTTTTATTTATTCATCAAAATATCTGAACAAGTCAGTCAGTCAGTTAAGTGCCGTACGTTATATACGCTTGGATGATCGTGTCTCGAAAGAGACATGGATGACTGGGCAGGGGATTTTTCCACAGTAGGTTGCCATTTCTGGTTGACAACAAAGGCTATAGAACACAATCTGTACTGTTAAAATTTTTGTTACATTGCCGAAATAATTTCTGGATATATAACCATTTTTCTCTCAAGATATTTGCTCTGAATAATATCCATTGGGCTCACTATTTTAATCTAGTTGATATTTTATATTAGATAAAATCTTTAGGATTATCCTATCCGTCTTCATGGGTTGCTATCTTTCATATATATATATATATATATATATATATATATATATTCTTTTTTTTTAATTTCTATTATTGTTAAAATTTAATTATTATATATATATATATATATATATATATATATATATATACATTTATATATGCCTCTCCATTTATATATATATATGTAAATAATATATATATATAATGCAAAAATAATAGCATCATCTTCATGCAAAAGAAGATTAAAAATGATGGAGGCATTACTAATAAAGAGAAAGAAATGCGACATTAACAACATCAATGATGAAAATGGTAACAATATACTTACCGTGTTCAGAACTTAACATGCGTAAGATAATGTATACATAAACTTTAGACATGTTTATTTACAAATAAACAAAATTTATTCTTGATAATGGCAAAACGTATAACTGAAAGAGCTCGAACGTACAAAACCGTTGGACAATTCTCATAATTTTAGTTCTGAAAAGAGAAGGAACATAAGAACACATGAAAAATTATATAAAAACTTAATGATAATACCTTGTCTATCCTTTTTAATAAAACCTGCATAAAGAAGACATTTTTGCCCAAATACACAATTTATATATATATATATATATATATATATATATATATATATATATATATATTGGAGTAGATAGATCTATCTATAGCCCGGTTCACATTCCACCCACGTCTATTAAACAGGTTAAGAGGCTCATTCCGTGTTCCCTGTTTAGGATGTGGTTTCCGGCTTTCTCTTTTCCAATCTTTTCACTATTACGTAGCCCCTGCACATCAGTGGCGTTACTGCCTTGCTCGGGGTGATACGAATATATATATATATATATATATATATATATATATACATGTTTATATATATATATATATATATATATATATATATATATATATGCATTACAATATATATATATATGTGCATTATAATGTGTAAATTTGTTTTTATTCTGGCTTCGGGAATATTGTATCGAAATTTGTACAATCTATGAATAAGCGGATGCAAATATTGTTGTCAGTATAATGGCCTTGAAATCCATCTCCTCTGCCCATGCGTGCCTGTAGAAGATATCTGTCTGTAAAGTAAGTTATTTCTCGTCCATTAAGGCTTCTATTAAAAGAAACGAGTGAAAGACGTACATATTAGAAAACAAAAAATAATAGAAAATGGAGGATCAAAAAATATTTAAACAGAAAGCTGAACATGAATAAAGTAATAAGAATGGATCAAGAAAAAAGGAAGCCATATTGAAATGTTGAGCAGATGTAAAATATAAATGAATGAGGAAAAAGAAATAACATATTTAAAGATATCAAGATAAGTGTGAAAGAAAAGATACAAGGAAGGAATTAGATAAGAAGTAAAAAGGGGAGTGAGAAATGAAGGGATGGAGGAAAGAGCCTAAAGAAAGGGTTAAATGAGTGGGGGGGATAAGTGTTAAAGAAATGTAGACATATCGACGGAAAGAGATTAAAAATTGGAAAAAATAAAATGAGAATTTGAAAAACGAAAGGAAAGACAAAATGAAGAATAGGAAAACGGAAAACATGAAATATAAAGGCAATTAACGAAGAAACAAAAAAAGAAAAATGAAAAACTAAAAAAGAAAACAAAAGAGGTAGAAAAATAGCAAAATGAAAAGAAAAAAGAATAGAAATCTAAAATAAATTTAAAAATGAGAAAGAAAAGAAATTGTTGATGTTTATTAAGGGGCAATTCCTGTGGACTGGCCACGTCATATGTATGAAACAACATCGCATTCACTGTGTATTAGAAGCCATCAAGGCTGATTAAAGAAACGATACAAAGAAGTGATTAAAACGAACCTCCACTCGTGCAAGATCAGGCCATAAGTGCTAGAGGAACGTGCTGGCGACCTATCACTTTAGTGTGCAATTATTCATCGATACACAGCAAGTTCGTACCCGGCAAAAATATTCACTTCTCAAAAACAACATAGCCGCTGTGAAAACAAGCACCAACTTCTAGAATTCCGGCAGGTAAGAACTCGCGATTGATTCAGTAGAGTCCTCTCAGGATCCACTAATGGATTACACATCAAAGTTTTCTTTGTATACATGATGATGATGATGATCATGGTGATGGTATATATATATATATAACATAGTGATGATCCACGTATACTGTCTTAATAAGTATAGGAAAAACTACTAAAAGTTGTAAGTTTAAAAATTTATTTTTTTGACAGTATTTGTTTATTTCTCTTATTATATTTGATATTTCAGACCGTCCCCGGCCCTTCATCAGAAACAAATGATTTTAAAATTTAAATTAGAAACGTATTTCGCGAGAGCGTTCGTGGAGAGATTGTTTACATCACTTGACGCAGAAAGCGACAGATTTTTTTTAAATATTTGTAAACGTAAACTTATCTTTAATAATACTTATAAATTTTGTTTTAGAGAAAATTTTTTAATTGTATCTAAAAAATGTTTTACTCTTGAAATATTTATGAAGATTCAAAACACCTAAGTCCCTATTTAACCCTAGCTTGTGTGTATTTAATTCAAAATCCAGTATTTTTCTTTCTTTCTGCGTGAGTGTGTAGAACTAAAATCGGAGTCTATTAGTAAACAGATGAAGATGATGAAGGGCCGAGGATGGTCTGAAATATCAAATATAATAATAGAAATAAACAAATACTATCAAAAATATACATTTTTAAACGAACAACTTTTTAGTAGTTTTTCCTATATATATATATATATATATATATATATATATATTTATATACTAGCAGTTAAAGCGAATCCGTAGACTGAAAGAAAAATGAATGGATGTAAGTCAAATTTTGATTTCCTGGTATCGATATCAAATAAGTTTCTTTCGTCGTAAACTGAATTTTCAAGGCTAAATAAGTCCCCTGACTAAATGGTATCTTGGCTGAGACTAAGAACTACAATTATACCTACTTAGAGCCAAACCCGAAGCAAAAATTTAAATTAAAAGGGCTGAAAAAATACAGACATACAGGCAGATAATCAGACACACACACAAACATCTTGCCTTATATATATATATATATATATATATATATATATATATATATATATATTATCGATTTTCTGCACTATTGTAAGAACTGCAATCTTGAAACTTCTGAATATCGTTTGCTATTGTCTATGAGTGTATCAAATTTGATTAAAATCGGACCACTCCTTCTATAACCCGATTTTTTCGATTATCCATTTTCGATATTTATCATATGTACCTCGACACAAAATGTAACTAAGAACACTCGCAGGCGCTTCTAGTACAACTGTGTATATTTTCAAGAAAATCGGTTCAGCAGTTTCGGAGTCTACATGTAACGGACACAAACATACGCACACATATACACGCAAATACACCCGCACACACAAAGTTCCATTTATAAATAAGCTCAGCTATATAAAATGCAATATGTTTGTGTTTGTGTATGTGTGTGTGTGTGTCTGTTTGTATGTCCTTTATACAAATTCACAATTTTTATTCGTTTTCACCAAACTTCACACAAATATTCTTTAGGCCACTGGTCAGGTACTGGGCTACTTTCTTTTTTGATTTTCCTCCGATATCCGAAATCGATACCCCGATATCCGATCATGTCTGATCAAGATCAGGATTTCAGCCCTTTTATCGTCGTTCTTGCTGCAGAATTAACTCTAACTTGGCAAATTATATTTTTAGTCTCAAACATTAGTTGATCTTCTCAGACGACTCACTTTCACCGATATTAGAAATCGATACCGCCCAATTCCTATCGAATCTGATCAAAAAAATATTTCGCCATCAGTATGGCTCATTTTCTCAAATTTAACTCCAGATCGGTACGATAAGCTTGCATGAACTTACTTAGGAACTTATATCACTCCAATATTGGCAATCGATACTACGATATCCTATCGGCTCTGATCAAAGTCAGGTTTTCAGCCCTTTTATTTTGGTTTTTGCTTCGGGTTTTGCTCTACGTAGCTATAATTGTAGTTCTTAGTCTCAGCCATGATATCATTTACCCAGAAGACTTATTTATCCTTCAAAATTCATTTTGCGCAAAAAAAACTTATTTGACATCGATACCAGAAATCAAAATTTGACTTACATCCATTCATTTTTCTTTCAATTTACGGTTTCGTTTTGACTGGAAACAACTACTGCTTTTTAGTCTTTCGTGCCAACCTCGAAAGTTTCTGAGGTCCAGGACCATCGATTAATTTTAAAGCTTTCCTTACACACGTGCAACGCCAGACTATACTGCTAGTATATATATATATATATATATATATATATATATATATATATAAGTGAATAAAAACAAGGAGAGTATTAACAATTTAAAAGAGTGCTCAATATAGAAATAGAGCTATGATTATTTATTGGATGTTGAAGTTTAGAACATGCACAAATTATAATTGACTACAATAGTCAATTATAATTTGTACATGTTCTAAACTATGAATTATATATATATATATATATATATATATATATATAATTTTCTAAGCATATCCTGTTAAATATAACAGAAAATGAATGTCTATTTTGTTTAATCATGAGCCGTTCTAAACATCGCATTTTGGCTTCAATTTCAGATGAAAATAAAGACAAAAATTATCCAACATTTGCATATTTTTTATTATGCTGGTTCTAAGCTTTCGGCTAACATGAGCCATCTTCAGAGGGTTCACAGGGACGTTAATATAAAGACATCCAAAATCAAAGACGATTTTATATGGTGTTAATATAAAACATTTCTATGCAACGATATCATTCACCGAATAGCAAACGCAGTTCGTAAATTTGTAATGCGATTCTATGACGTCATATATATAGTTATGGATATGAATAAATGCACATATAGATATACACGCAAGTACACGCACATATATAGATACATTTCTATAAAGTGCATGCTATATAATAATAGTCATGCTATATAATAATAGGTGAATAATATGTATATTTATTAAACAAATGTTTGGAGGTACACAATTTGTACACTATTTTAAAAACAAGGAATTTATTAACAGCCCTAAAGGCCCTTTCGTCTAACATCTCATCAGGTGAAGAAATCGTTGGAAAATTAATTAAACGAAAAGAACAGTAATGACGAAAATGAAGAGGAAAAAAGAGAGAAACACAATAAAAAATATACATAAAATGTACATACTTATAACGAGGGGAGGGGGAGTCACGTGTCAATAATTAGCGATGGACAATTAAGACAAAATATCTCCCAAAAAACCCAGGGACTTTACAAAATCTTTCTACCGGCAGAGAGAATGTTTTTGTAATAATATAGACACTGATTCCAAAATCTTTAATTTATTATTGGAACCAGATCTATGTATAATTTTTATACGAATAGCACAGGCTATATTCTATACTAGATGTTGAGCGATAGCCGATTCCAAATTTGTAGAGGCAGGGTGATACATGTTGCCTCTTTATTAATATATATATATATATATATATATATATATATATATTAAAAAAGGATTAATTCAAAGATGTTGAATGGCCATTTCGATATGAAGATCCCCACGGGGGACAACACATCACCTCAGCAACAGAAAAATCCTTTCAGAAACCCTGTTGCTGAGGTGATGTGTTGTCCCCCGTGGGGATCTTCATATCGAAATGGCCATTCGACATCTTTGAATTAATCCTTTTTTAATATATATTTGCTCTGTAATATTTTATTACATGGAGCTCTCTTCCTGTATCATTTTTTGATATTAAAATAAAATTTTTAATATTAATTAGGATCGGGTTTTTTGGAATTTACCTTCCTGCTTTTTTCGCTTGGATTGAAGTATCTGAATTAAAATATATATATATATATATATATATATATATATATATATATATGTATGTGTGTGTGTGTGTGTGTGTGTGTGTTTTGGTGAGTGTTTGTGTGTCTAGCATATCTTAATTCAAAGTTATTTCATTGAATAATAGAGACAAACAAGTGCGATGAGTAAATTGTCGCCAATTTATATTTTAATTTTGCGTGTGCATATTATTTGATTTTATGGTTTTGTACAGTATAGTAGAGTCAGTTGGGCACAGTCTTTGAGAATTGAGAAAGATGATGCAATTTATTTCAAAGTAAATTTGGAAAGAGCATGTTGTACTGCTCTAATACGAATATATCAGTGTGTTTAGATATTAATTTGAGCACAGTGCAGAGGATTCAAAAACAGTTGGATGTGTCTAATGGTGATTACGAAGGTGTTAAAAACAAAATCACTACTGATGGCAAAGTTATGTCTACATTCATCTTTCCACAAGGCCTCATATTCAACAAGCAGGTTTGTATCTAGTACCTTGAGTAGATAGCGCTATCCTATAGAACCCAATCTGTCCTACTATTTATTTATTTTTATCTAGATCAGTCTGTTAAATGCCATACGTGATACACGCTTGGATGGTCATGTCTTTTTCGATCTATGACTGACTAGGCCAAAAAATTTTGATGTAGTACGTTTCCATTATTTTCTGCGGTAAACTGGTTGCCAATCAAGGCTAATGAAGCCAATCTCTTCTTCTATTGAATTCTTTTATCCAGATCAGTCTGTTAAATGCCATACGTGATACCAGCTTGGGCTATCATGTCTCTTTTAATCGATGACTGAATAGGCAAAGATTTTCAGGCAGCAGGTTTCCATTATTATCTGTGGTTTACTGATAAATAACTGTAGTCGAGTTAGAAGATTCTATATCTGGAAAGAGACATGTTGACTAGGCAAACATTTTCTTGCAGTAGATTGCCATTGCTTTTTGTGGTAGATTTGTTGACAACGAACCACTATCCTATTGATAACTTTCCCAGTTGTAACTCTATTAGATTCATTTATTGATACTCTTCATCGACTGACTGGTTTTCCGATCGCAGATTCTCAAACTTACCATAATTGTCAGACTGTTTCAAATGAAGTTAAAAAAAAATCCTACACTTATCAATTAGGAACACGACAAAAATGTGTTTACGGTTTTTGGAATATAACAAACATATCATTCTGCATACATAATCTTTACACATATTAATTTACACAAAAAACAAAATTCATCTTTAATAATGGGTAACGGTACAGACAAAAGTACTCGGAAAAAGAAAACATTTGAACAATTTCGATATAATTTACTTCTTAAAAGAGAATCACAAAACCCATGAACAATTATATAAAAAAAATTAATGATAATACCTTGTCTATCATTTTCAATGAAACCTGCATAAAAGAGAGGTTGCTGCCCAAATAAACAATACATATATATATATATATATATATATATATTCAAACGTGTTTCATTGAAAAATATAGACATATTAGGTTCATTTATTTTTCTGATTTTTTTCCAGTTGTCTTATCAGTTTCTTAATGTTAAGATAAAATTCATTAAGGAAGGTACCGTATTTTATTCCTACCGAAGTGCTTTCGGTCCCTCTAAGATCATCATCAGGGTTGACTTACAAAGACAAACTTATTGTAACTGTTATAAAAATCTGCATAAAAAGGAATTTACGTGCTCTGCTAAAATTATTTTCATCTCAAGAAATTGATTCAGTCAGTTATACACGCTTTAGGCGATCATGTCTCGAAAGAGACATGATTGCCTGGACAGAAGATTATCTCGCAGTAGGTTGTTATTGCTTTCTGCGAGAGACTGGTTGCCAGCCAAGGCTATAGAACCCAATCTGTCCTATTATTTAACCCATAACTGGAGGGAAGAGACGGATTAATATTTTTCCTCAAGGTTATTTGTGCGTAAGTGAATGCGAGTAATTCAACTGGAATTCGAACACGGCTCCCCGATTTGTCGTTCCGAGTCGATATCCACTGCGCCACAACGCACATTCTAAGAAATTGATTAGATAACTAAAAAGGATCATTATAAAAATTAATTGTCGTCTAAATTGCGCAAAAATGAAATAACACTGATATCTCATTTTACTTATATTAACTAAAACTACACAAGATAACTTGAAATACTAAAAAGTAAAATTTACTGAATTAAATCGAATTTGGTTTCAACATAGGCGTCCAGAGAACTTCGAAATTTCCTGCAGCATGTCTGGACCGTCAGGCAGTCAGTTAAGTGCCATACGTGAAACACGCTTGGGCGATCATGTCTCGAAAGAGACATGACTGACTGGGCAGAAGATTATCCCGCAGTAGGTTGCCATTGCTTTCTGCGGTAGACTGGTTACCGACCAAGGCTATAGAACCCAATCTGTCCTGTTATTCAACCCACAACTGGAAGGAAGAGACGGATTAATACCTTTCCTAAGGGTATTTGCGCGTAAGTGGTTGCAATGAATTCAACTGGAATTCGAACTCGGCTCCCCAATTTCTCGTTCCGAGCTGATATCCACTGCACCACAAATTAGTGAATGCTGCCATAATTCTTGCTTTCTCTTCATCTTTGCTGGTACATGGTGTTTTATTGGTCTCTCGCTGAACATTTTTTTATAATCGTGTCGCCCCAAGCAAGGGATTTTACTGCCACTGTTGTGCAGGGGGTTACATAGGAAGAATGTTATGAGAAAAAGTGACAGGTTTCAGTGGGTGTCAGAAAGTGAGTAAAAGAAGGATGAGAATACTGATGAGAGTAGGGTGGACGGAGAAAGTAGCATAAGAGAGGATGCAAGTTCGTGAGACAGGAGATGACTATTGACTTTACATTTGAATTCTTGAAAATTGCAGCTGTCGGGAAACCAAGTAAGCAGAAAAGAATTACACAGGTAGGAAGTGCGAGAAAAGAAGCTGATGGAGTAGAATTTGCGTTTGAATCTTATTGGTTTCACAGTAAAAGGATGGGACCTAGTTGCTAATCTTGTGGCCCGAGTAAATTCATATATAGGGGTACCAGATAGCTGAGTTTATCGGAGTAGAAGCCGTGAAAGTATCTGTAGAAAAGACACAGGGAAGCCACAGTGCGCCGGTCAGAAAGTGACTGTATCTGAGCGGCCAAGTCGGGATCGATCACATTACAGATTCTCCGTTGGATTAAGTCAAATACACCTAGGTGGATAGCAGAACCACCCGACCAGATATGGCAGCAGTATTCAATGCACGGGAAGATGGTAGATTTGTATATGTGCAGGATTGTTTTAGACGGGAAAAAACGTCCTGGCCCTGCACAGAAAACCTGCGGCCCAAACAATAATCAAGAGTGTTGCAAGTCTGGGGAATTATATGGTCAGATGTAAGCGGGTGATGCAGCCGCAGAAATTGTCTGGCGGCCATGACTGGATTCTCCTGCTTGTGTGGTATGGTGTACAGGCCGATTTCCAGATATAGAATCTTCTAACTCGACTACAGTTATTTATCAGTCTACCACAGATAATAATGGAAACCTGCTTGCTTCCTGAAAATCTTTGCTTATTCAGTCATCGATTAAAAGAGACATAATAGCCCAAGCTGGTATCACGTATGGCATTTAACAGACTGATCTGGATAAAAGAATTGAATAGTAGGACAGATTTGGTTCAGTAGCTGTTGTGGATTCCGGGTGAGGAACTACATAAAATAATGAACAACAAAACAGATATTTGAGATAGAAAAATAAGTTATATCAAACGTAATGATACAAAATGGAACGCTGGTTAGTAATCCAGGAATACGATTAGTAAGGAATATATATATACAAGTCTTTGAAATGAAGCCGTGCTGGAATTAGTATGTCAACGTTGAATCTGACGGGCGCTGAGTGGAGCTCAAAGCTACTATGACTATTGACGCGGTATTCTCTGTGTAACTTCGTTATCGTTCGGTAACTTGCGGATCAGACACTGTTCTGACGTATCTCATGATGACAGGAGTATATGTATACTCAAATCGAGTTCATTATCATAGAAAAAGAGGAGATCCACAACAGTAGCCTCAGTTGGCAACCAGTCTATCTCAAAAAGTAATGTAAATCTACAACGTAAAAATCTTCTTCCTTGTCAGTCATGGATCGAAAGAGACATGATCGCCCAAGCGGTTATTATGTATGGAATTTAACAGACTGATCTGGATAAAAGAATTGAATAGAGGGACAGACTGGGTTCAGTAGCTTTAGTTAGCAACCAGTCTACCTCAAAAAGTAATGTAAGTATACTGTGTAAAAATCTTCTTCCTTGTCAGTCATAGATCAAAAGAGACACGATCGCGCAAGCAACCGTTAGTGGCATAAGACTGGTTGATACCCAAATTTTGCTAAACAGGTTTACCCATCCAATTAATCAAAAGGTTCATATCTTTCTCCATGGTTTCAGTGCAAAAATAAATGCAACACGTTCGGTGGTTAGACTTTCCGTGTCAGTAATTGATACGCAATCTACACATGCAAGTTTAATAAACACGTAACACAGTTCTGTACGTAGATTTGTGAAGATCTTCTACCAGATATGTTATAATGATATCTTCTTTTACCTTATATTTGATAGCTCTTCATCTTCCTGGGTATATTATTTAGTAATCTTTCTAGAAACACTTTAACGCAGTTATATTTTTTAAATACAGAGTATCGAGGCAGCAGATAATTTTCTAAACATATACTGCTAAATATAACAAACAATGAATATCTATTATGTTGAATCATGAACCGTTCTAAACATCGTACTTTGGCTTTAATTTCAGGTGAAAATAAAAATAAAAATTGTCCAACATTTGAATAATTTTTATTATGCTGGTTATGTTAACGTCCCAGTAACCTCTCTGAAGATGACTCATGTGAGCTGAAAAATTAGAACCAGCATAATAGAAAAATTATAAAAATATTGGACAATTTTTGTTTTTATTTTCACCTGAAATTAAAGCCAAAATACGATGTTTAGAACGGCTCATTATTAAATATAATAGGCATTCATTGTCTCTTATATTTAACAGTATATGTATATATACAAGGTGTCCATAACGTGCGTGTGAACTTTAAAAATTTATAACTTTATTTGTATTTGTGATAGAAATAATTTGTAATGAGGATTAGAAAGAAGTAAATCATTATTTTTTGTTTTATTGAAATTTTATTTAAGTTTCCACATGTCTTCCATCATTAGCAATACAAAGGGTAATGCGATTTTGCAGTTCATGGAAAACATTTGCCCACGGATTTACAGTAATGTCTGAAATCACATTAGTTATTTTAGCTCTCAAATTTTCTAATGAACTAGGTTTGGTTGCATACACCATTGTTTTCACATGTCCCCATTAAAAAAACCTAATGGAATTAAATCTGGCGAACGTGGAGGCCAATGAAAAGATTATTGATATAGAAACTGTCTGATACGCAGAGCAAAGTGATAAGAAACTCCATCTTGTTGAAACACTGTATTATCTTAATAGTTTAATTGTTCAAGCTTATTTTTTACAGATTATTTCTATCACAAATACAAAAAAGTTATAATTTTTTAAAGTGCACACGGACTTTATGGACACACTGTATATATATATATATGTGTGTGTGTGTGTGTGTGTGTGTGTGTGTGTGTGTGTGTGTGTGCTTTGTTGAGATAACAGCAAACGATAATAGAAGGTAAGTTTCTATTTCCGGTATCACCGACAGGAACTTTTGGTTTATATACCTCTTGTAAGACAGTGGCTGAGTAAATCTGTACATATCCCCAGAGAGAGATGAAATTGCTATATTTATTGACGTAATGCAATATTGCGCGGCAGGACATGCCAATAGTCTGTAGAAAAAATATTCGATATCGAAGACCAATATTGGTTTGTGCTTAGCATCCAAAATATCACAATCAAAAACAAAAAAAATGTATTTGTTTTGCATTAGGTTTCATATTACAGTGAAGGATATTGTTTATCGTAATTTCTTTTCAATTTACTACGCTATAAAAAAATAAAATAACTCCGTTTTTTCCCTAAAGATTTTACAGCACAGACAGGTTGCAGAATGGATAGATCGAAGAGATACCTTCTCTGGGACAAAATGACCGCCAACATTTCAACAATTGCACTCCATTGCGATTATTCATATTTTTTGTATCTATCGACTTTCTTTCTACAGCTTCAGGTAGCTCAGTTTTGACTTCGGAGTTGTCCTTTTCTAAGACTGGTTGTCAGTCAAAGCTAGAGAACTTAGTCTATCCTGCTATTTAATTCATAGCAGTTGGGAAAAAGGATTAATTCATACCTTCTATAAGGTTAATTTGCGAAGATCAATCTAACAACCTTCACCAGTATTTAAACTTATCTCACCGAGTTCTCCTTTTGAGTCTCTAACCAGCCTGGCAGCGAATGTTGGACAATATCAACAAAGATGAAAGGAAAACTTAAAGCAGCTAAAATGTGGTTCTAGTTAAGGATGCTGCGGATATCGTGAACCAATCATGTGAGCAATGATAAGGTGTTGGAAAGAATGGAAACGGAAAGGAAATTAATAGCGAGCATCAGGAAGAGATAACTGAAGTTCCTGGGACATGTAATGAGGAAGGAGGGCTTGGAGAACCTGATACTAACAGGCCAGATAGAGGAAAAAAGAAACAGAGGAAAGCAGCGGATAACATATTTGAAGGGCCTGAGCAGATGACAGAACGGGGGCTGCATAATGTTACAGGAGAAAGCGTGCTAAGAGCCGCCAGGGATAGAGAGACGAAGAGGAAGAAGCCAGGACATCCAAATCAGTCAAGATGAGCCTAACACAAGAATTCAATAAGAAAGATTCCTGGAATAACTTTTCAAAGTACAAACAACCGCAACATAGTTTTATAAAGTACTAGCAGTATAACCCGGCGATGCTCGGGTGTAATGAAAGCTTTAAAAATAATCCAGGGCCCTGGAGCTCAAACTCAGCCTAAAAAATATTTGAAATAATAAAATAATTGCAACAATTTACAAATCGCACCTAATATATATATATATATATATATATATATATATATATATATACTAACAATATAGCCCGGCGTTGCTCGGGTGTAATGACAACTTTAAAACTAATCCATGGTCCTGGAGCTCAGACTCTTTGGACGTTGGCACGAAAGACTAAAAGTTAAAGCGAAACCGTAGACTATATATATATATATATATATATATATATATATATATATATCGATACCAGGAAATAAAAATTTGACTAACATTCATTCATTTTTCTGTCAGTCTACGGTTTCACTATATATATATATATATATATATATATTATCGATTTTCTGCACTATTGTAAAACTGCAACCTTGAAGCTTCTGAATATCGTTTCTTATGTCTTTGTCTATGAGTGTATCAAATTGGATTAAAATTGGACAACTCCTTCTATAACCCGATTTTTTCGATAATCGATTTTCGATATTTATCGGGGCTACGTCGACACAAAACCTAGCTAAGAACATTCGCAGACGCTTATAGTACAAGAAAATCTATTCAGCCGTTTCGGAGTCGATAGGTAACGGATACACACACAGACACACACATACAGACAAAGTTCCATTTATAAATAAGTTTAGATTAACATCGTTGTCGTTAATAATATTAATAATTAATGTTTATCCTTTCCCCACTTTTTTTATGATCCTTAACATTGTTATCAATACTTGATAATAATATTATTGTCATAAAACCAAAAAAAAGTTTAGTATTTACAAGGTGAAGATATTATTACTACTAGCAGAATTAACATAAAATTCTAAAAATTCAAATCTTTTAGTAAAAAGATGGCCCCTGAATTTACTGCTGTGAGTTCTGTCCAAGGTCATCTTATCGTTGGGATAAAAAGACAGGCGCCCTTAATGATTAACACTGTGTATCTAACCCCGTCTCACATCGATAAAATGTTTCCTTCTCCCTCTGTCCGCCCACGATTCTTTTCGTCTGGATAAGTTTTTTTCATAAATTAATTTTTGAGAAAATATTTTGGTCTGAGGAGCGGATTTGTAAAATTTCCGCGATAAAAAACAATACCAATACCAATGGATTTATAAAGGTATCCAATTTGTTTTCATTATTTTTATTATATATATATATATATATATATATATATATATATATATATATATATTCGTGCTATTGACCTTATCTTTGGTGCCATTTGTACCACGTTGTGATCGTTGTACTCTCCGGCCATCTTTTAGGTGCTAGGAATTTCGAACCGCACCCTTTATTACACACACAGGGGTAACGACCATCACCGAGTATATATACCAGGCTCTCGACAAGAATATCTCCAAGCATTCGACAGAGTCTGGTATGCTGGCCTTCTAAGCAAATTGCGGAGTTATGGTATAACTGGACAATTGTTTGACCTAATCCAGTTATTCCTCTCTAACCGCACATTGAAGGTGGTATTACACGGACATGCCTCCTAAAACTACCTTACGAACGGCTCTACCTCAAGGCTATATCCTAGGTCCTACGCTATTTCTGATCTACATTAATGATCTTCCCGATACCACAAGATCCCAAGTAAGAATGTACGCTGATGACACAACAGTTTACTCTCACCTAGATTAAAACTCTAATGTTAACGACAAAGCGAACCTCGTCGCCAAACTTGAAAAGGAGCTCCAATCCGTAGTGGACTGGGGTAAGAAATGGCTCGTAAATTTTAATGATTCCAAAAAGAAGCTGCTACCAATTAACCATCATAGATAATCGCACTTACCTCCCATTAGCATAGAACAGGCTTGCCTCCCAGAGAGTAAAACACTACGCCTCCTTGGCCTCATACTCTCTTCCGACCTCAAGTGGAATGACTATATCAAATCCATTGCTAGATACGCTGCTATGAAAGTCGGTTCTCTGTGCAGGGCTCGGCAGTTTTTCCCGTCTGAACCTATCCTGCACATATATAAATCTACCATCCGCCGGTGTATTGAATACTGCTGCCACATCTGGTCGGGTGCCCCTGCTATTCTCCGAAATCCAATGTGATCGATACCGACTTGGCCGACCGGCTGCAGTCATTCTCCCACCGGCGTGATGTGGCTTCCCTGTGCCTCTTCTATAAATACTTTCACGGCATCTGCTCCGATGAACTTAGATCACTGGTGCCCCCTAGATACGAAATTGCACGAGATACTAGATTAGCAACTAGGTCCCACCCTTCTACAGTGAAACAGATAAGATGTAACCGCAATTTCTACTCCAACAGCTTCTTTCCTCGCACTTCCCGCCTATGGAATTCCCTTCCATATACTTGCTTCCCCGACGGCTACAATCTTCAGGAGTTTGAATGTAAGGTCAATAGACACCTAACACACTAACTCGCATCCATTCTCACAAACACTCTTCCCATCTATCCAACTCTAATTCTCGGTATCCTTACCCGTCTATCACCCTCCTTCTGACATTTTCTATTTATATATACATATATATATATCTACTGAACAGTTATAGGTAAGACTAGTAAACTGTTGTATTAGAAATGGTTAACACGTTAGAAGAAATGTGAACTCCTCTTTTCTCATTTAGGTTATTTTCTTAGCGTAGCGTAGATGTGGCACAAGGCTGAAAACTCAGGGGCACCAAATGAGAATCCAACTCAATACCCATTCGTAATTATTTAAGCTTAAATGTTCCTTAAATGATTTTTTGAAGCGTAGCTTCAATGTTGCAAGAGGCCGAAACCATATAGGCACCCAATAAGAATCGAACACACTACTCAGTCGTAATTGCTTCAGCTTGTTAATCAATAGAACATGACAAAGTTTTCTAAATGATTTTCGAAACGTAGCTTAGATGTGGCACAAAGCCGAAAGTGTAGTGTATCTACTGAACATCGAATTCCCCTGTTACCTCATTATGTTTCCAAAGAATTCCAGTTGACTTTTCCTGATTCTGAGTTTAAGTGTCCCTTCTGTTGCTATTTTTAAAGCCTTCTTTGTGAATCGTTCCCTTTGACCATGGAAATTTCAGTAACTTTCCGTAGGACAACATTTTTACTACCACTAGTTGGGAAAATGCCCAGCATTGACTGCCATATGATGGATATCACATTGCAATTCAGCACTCTTTCCTAGCAACAGTTTTCGTTTCTCGGTTCTATCTTAGCTTTTGGAATGCTTCTTTCTCTAGCCCAATGCATACTTAGGATCTCGGTTTTCCTATCCTCTGTTAGAACGTTTCCCAGATATTTTAACGTTTGCGCCTAGTTCATGTTAATATCTCCTAACTCCAAACTCGCATTTTTGGCTTTTTCTCATACTGATGACCGTAAATTTTTGTCTTCTTAGAGTTAGCGGTTAGTCCTTTCACTTTCTCCTGCCATCTTGTCAAGGACGCTCTGCAGTTTCCTTTCAATATCGGCAATCAACATAGTATTACCTGTTAAGACCACTCTCATCGATGATAAGTTCTTGAGGTCGTCTGGAGGTAGCATCACTATAGAGGTTGAATAAAACTGTGGAGAGGACACAATCTCGTATCAATATTCTTTTTGTTTTTATATAGTTACTCATGTATCTATATGCATGTGCGGGCCATTATAAGTTCTGGATTAGTCTTTCACCTCTTCCCAAAACAGATCTGATTTTTTTAACAGTTAAAATAGACCCTGACTAAATATGTATAAATTTCTCTAGCATTGGAGTTTATGATTTTCATTGCACTTTGTTTTTATCATGAAACAAAACCAGCAATAAATAAATAAATAAATAAATAATATAAAAGAAATAATATAAAATTAAGTCATATTAAGTTTTTGTTAATATTAGTAATATAATATAGAATAATATTCACTACCGGCCGTAATTATTAGGCCATCCCAGTGTTAAAAAAATGTATTTCATACTATCTTTTAGTATTTATTGCCAAGTGAATAATTGTAAAAGAAAATAGAATGGTTCTTTTGTTTATACTGCACAATAACATGTGCCTCAAATGAATTAATATATATACTGCAGTTTCATCAATGAAAAAATGAAGAAAATTTAGGGTGATTCGAACAAGTTCATCTTTACATCCTTGCCTTGTAATATTTTACAAAGTAATAATAACAAAAGAACCATTCTAATTTCATTTAGTATTATCCACTAAAAATAGAATTAAATATATATATTTAAAAAAAAAAACTAGGGTTTCCTAATAATTATGGCCGGTAGTGTATTTAACAATGGATATATAGAAAGTACGTTGTATTGCAATTGATATCGTTTCGGAATAAGAAATCGGAGAGCCGAGTTCGATTTCCAGTTGAATTCGTTGCACGCAAATACCCTTGGGAAAAGTATTAATCCATCTCATCTCCCTCCAGCTATGGCTCGAATAGCAGAGCGGATTGTGTTCTTTAGCTTTGGCTGGCAATTAGTCTACCGTAAAAAGATGTGGCAACCTCCTAGGAAAAAATCTTCTGCCTAGTTAATCATGTCTCGAAAGATATGGCTATTAACTGATATATATCTTTTTAAATAGAGACGAAATAACTTCTTATATTATATCTAAAAATATTTTTTGTCGGATTTGCTTTTTACAGCTTTTCAAACTATCGAGAAATTTTGTTACCAAGGAAGACAATAATCATCATTGAAAATTGTTACAGAGAATGTTCTCCGTGTATATTTTTGTTTAGCTTCAAACTCTTTGTGGAATAAGCAGTTTAAAAAGATCTTATAAGAATTCTCCGCAATCAAATTAATGCCACTACGAACTATTTACATTGTTCGGACCATTGTCCTCATCTTTATAGCACCAAACATTGCAATATAAGCTCTGGTAAAAAAAAATAGCCTCTGAGATATTGTTTTAAGCCCCAAAATTCACATGTTAATGTCCTCAAGGACACATGGCCTGTGAATATAGACGTTGGTTAGCTGCAGTGACTTTGTCCAAAGAATTGCGAGTTAAATACCAGGCTACAGCAGTGAGAGAGTTAAATTAAAAAAAGATAACTATATGGCTACCAGAAGTGAACCAACACAACTGTCACTATTGGGCGAGCGAAGATCATCTTGTTATCTCTGAAAATATCTCTGAAAATATCTCTGAAAATATCCAGAATCAATCTAAACTACCGGTGTGTTATGGGATGACTTCGGGTAGTATTGTGGGTCCATTCATTCTTCGAGATACCATAAATGCCAAAACGTAACTTACTATAATGCAAGATGAACTCTAACTAGTCATCAGTGCTTCGAAGAATGTTGAAGATTTGATTTTCATGAAGCCTCTTTGCCTTTTTTATTCGTGAATGGCTGAATGTCAAATTTTCCGGGAGATAAGTAGGCATCTACGCAGATGACACTACAATATACTCCTGCACCAGTAAGAAACCTGTCGTGGCGGACAGACATAATCTCTCTGCTGATCTTGAACGGGAACTACACTCTGTGGTGAACTGGGGCAAGAAGTGGCTTGTCAAATTCAATTCGTCTAAGACCAAGCTGTTGTCTGTCAACCATTACAGGCAACCTCTCCTGCCTCCCATAAGCATAGACCAAGCGATTCTCCCGGAGAGCAATACACTACACCTCCTCGGACTTACCCTGAACTCAGACCTCAAATGGAACCACTATATTGAATCTATAGCAAAATCTACTGCTAAGAAGGTCGGGTCACTATGTCGATCCAGGATGTTTTTTCCGCCTGAATCCATCCTACATATATACAAGTCAACCATCCGTCCATGCATGGAGTACTGCTGCCATTTATGGTCAGGCGCCCCTGCCGTTCTCCTCAGTGTTCTTGACAGGCTCCAAAGGAGAGTCTGTAATGTGATAGGTACTGATCTGGCGACTCGACTGCAGCCCCTTCCCCACCGTCGAAATGTGGCCTCCCTTTGTTTGTTCTATAAATAATTTCATGGCTTCTGCTCGGACGAACTAAAGTCACTGGTGCCTCCTCAACAGGTGTTTACTCGTGCATCCAGACTGGCAAGTGGGTCCCACCCATTCACAGTCAGGTTAGCCAAATGCAGACGACAATTCTACTCCTGCAGCTTCTTCTCTCGCACTTCCCGCCTGTGGAACTCGCTCTCATATTCTTGCTTTCCTGACGGCTACAACCTCCAGAAATTTAAATGCAAAGTCAATACTCATCTACTAACCACTGGATTCTAGCTTTATCCCCACCCCCGTATAACCTTCCCTTTCTCTCCACCTATGTATCTGTCATCGCACCTGCTGTCTCAGCTTTCTATTGTTCCTTTCTAACTAGTTTGTACCCTTCACTCTTTTCTAATTAATCTTTTTACAGTTATGCAGCACCCTGCCCATTAGTGGCATTTCCGCCTTGCTCGGGGTGATACGATTAAAAAAAACAAACGATGGAGCCACCATCAAAGTCCTTATAAGTAGCCAGCCGGGAGTCCTGATTTAACACCTTCTGACTTTATTCTGTGGGGTTGATTAAAGGAGCAAAAACCTTAAAAAATATAAAGGACCAATACAAGAATTTATGTCACATTTATCACAAAAATTCCTGATTAAATCTGTTGACTCGATTATAAAAATTGTAGAGAGATGTGTTGTTCATATCGAATTAAAATAAAATAAACATGCTTAATGATTTTTCTCCTATTTCATTGAAAAATTATAATTAATAGATCTAAACTTATTTATAAATGGAACTTTGTGTGTGTGTGTGTGTGTGTGTCCGTTACCTATAGACTCCGAAACGGCTGAATCGATTTTCTTGAAAACTTACACAGTTGTACTATAAGCGTCTGCGAGTGTTCTTAGCTAGATTTTGTGTCGAGGTACTCCAAACATATATCGAAAATCGATAATCGAAAAAATCGTGTTATAGAAAGACTGGTCTGATTTTAATCAAATTTGAGACACTCATAGACAAAGACATAATAAACGATATTCAGAAGTTTCAAGGTTGCAGTTCTTACAATAGTGCAGAAAATTCTAACGAGTCTGAACTCCAGGACCATGGATTAGTTTTAAAGCTTTCATTACACCCGAGAAACGCCGGGCTATACTGCTAGTGAATCATAAGTATTTTAAAATTGAGAGTTAGTTTTTTAACCACCCTGTATATATACACACCCCACAACCTACAAAAATACATATATGTTCGTATAAATTTTATAAAATCCTATATATATGTACTTTGTTTTATTCAACATAGAAGATTGTTTCCTGAAAAATCTAAAAATAGATTTATTGAAAACCACAAAAGATCGAATAAAAATTGACGTCACCGATGTAAGCCCAAATAGTATCATTAGAAATTGTCGACATTTTAAAGTTTATGCGTCATAAGAAAACAATTTTTTTCAAAAGGAATAAAAAGAAACGTGTTTTCTTTATTTAAATAAGAACGATTATTTTGCAAATGTAATGCACTGGTTTGCTAAATAAAATTACACGACAGAGCGACACATTATGATTTCATTAACTTTACTTGCTTTGTAAAGACCCTTACTCAAAAATGCATTCTGCGTATATTACGCTGATTAATTTTAAATATTTAAGTGCATTTTCCATGCCATGAGCCGTCGGTTCCTAAGCGATCATGTCTTTCCACTTACTTCTCATTATCAACTGTTTTGAATTGACACTTTTTTGGCTTATATTGGTTGAAAAAAGTCAACTCTTCTAAAGTTCCATCAACACATTTATTTTTAAGTCCTTTCAAGATTTAAGTGATTATGGCTCTCCACAGATTCCTCTTTCTATATTATCTGTAAAAGTCAATTTAATAGTCTTCAGTAATATAGTGGATGTGCGTTGTGGTGCAGGGTTTTACGGTTGGGTGCAGTGGATATCGACTCGGAACGAGAAATCGGGCTGATTTGACTTACTCGCAAATCCCCTTGGGAAAGGTATTAATCTGTCTTTCCCTCCAGTTATGCGTTAAATAACAGGTCAGTTTGAGTTCTGTAGCCTTAGCTGGTAACCAGTCTACCGCAGTAAGTAATGGCAGACTTCTGCGAGATAACCTTCTGCCCAGTCAGTCATGTTACTTTCGAGACATCATCGACCAAGCGTGTATCACGTATGGCACTTAACTGACTGACTGATTTTCTAAGCGCTACTTAGATGTGGCCCAAGGCCGAAAGTATGGGATACCAAGTGAGGATCGAACTCACTGCTGAGTTGTAACTGGTTCAAGCTAGACAATCTTACTGACCATTATACCACGCCAAGGTGCCCTAATTTTCTAAGCGTAGCTTAGATGTAGCACAAAAAGAAAAGTATGGGACACCCAGCGAGGATCGAACTCGAAATACTAACAACACATATTTGTAGTAAAATAAAGTCGTGTTATATATGTATATAAATATTCAATTTGTCGAACAGTAAAACTTTGGTATTATTGTATTTCCCTGTGGAATAAATCAAAATGATTGACAAATTTAAACAAGAAAAAACTGGCGGCAACACGTGCATAAAATATATTCAGAACTTTTGTTTTGTTTACCATGTAAAGATTTACATTTTTTTAATTGCTCACCCTGCTCCTTTCTTCAAATAATATGTCATTACAGTATTTACAATATTCAGACTATTGTCCTCATCTTTGTTGCCAGTTGCCATTTGTAGAGAAAACCATTAACATCAAAAATTGCAATATGTACTCTGGTAAAAATGGTTACTGAACATTAGGTTTATAAATCCCAGAAATTCAGTTGTTCTTGTCCTTAAGGACATATGGCCCAGTGGATATAGATAGGTTAGTTCCTGCGACTTGACTCAAAGAGTTGTGAGTTCAATACCTTGCTACAGCAGTGGTGAACAAGTAACTTACAGTGTTAGAGGGAGATAACTCATGACTTCCAAAAGAGGCATTACTACGTAAGGAATAGAGTTCATATACCGCTGTCATTGTAATAAAGGGTTCGGTTCAAAATTCCTAGCAAGAAGAAGGCCGGAGCGTACAACGGCCGAAACGTCGTACAAATGGCAGTAAAGGTGAAAACAATAGTCTGAACAAGGTAAATACTGTATCACATTTTTCTTTACTCTTCGCAAATTGTCACACTACTTGACTAATCTGAAACAGCTAGCAAAAACAAACTAACAAACAAAAACAAAAAAAATATTGTTTTTAGTGTCGTTTTGAAGGTTGAGGGAAACAGATTTTGTCTAGCAATTTCAAGTTGAGTACACCAGGAATGAAGAAATGTTTGTTAACTCGTGATATAAACAACTTTATCCAGGTATTTAACATGTCGATGCTTACGGCCTATCACGTTGAATACACCGGTTCTTACTCGATCACCGACGTTAAGCAACGTTGAGCCTGGTCAGTACATAGATGGGTGACTTCCAATCTCCAACTTTCTGATGATTACGAATAATCTGCAAATTGTAAGGAGTTCAGTTACGTATGACACATGGCCAATTTAATAAACATTAATCATCCCTCTATAGCTTCAATGTCTACGGATATATCGTGTTGAATACACCGGTTCCCGTCCGATCACCGAAGTTAAGAAACATCGAGCCTGGTCAGTACTTAAATGGGTGACCATTTGGGAATACCAGGTGCTGTAAACGTAAGGACCAAGAATGGTCCACTGGTCCTCCCGTCCGATCACCGAAGTTAAGCAACATCGAGCTTGGTCAGTACTTAAATGGGTGACCATTTGGGAATACCAGGTGCTGTAAACGTAAGGACCAAGAATGGTCCACTGGTCCACTGGTCCTCCCGTCCGATCACCGAAGTTAAGCAACATCGAGCCTGGTCAGTACTTAAATGGGTGACCATTTGGGAATACCAGGTGCTGTAAACGTAAGGACCAAGAATGGTCCACTGGTCCTCCAAGTTTGGGGATTACGTGCAGGGCTAACAACCCTGAACCGTAAAAAACAGTTTGTTACAGAAACAGCAACAAAAAGTTGTTGCCCTATGCACCATCTGGTAGGATGGATAAATGATGATGATGATAGTTTTAATGCACAATTTAAAAAAAAACACCAGGCAGATCTAATAAATGTTTCTCTTTAATATTCTATGTTGTGAATTTTTCAATGAAACGAACCATTCAATTTAAAACTTTTGGTAAAGATAATTTTCGGGCAAATCTTACTCACTGTTATCATTCAGACCGTATTTTTTTTAATCATTTCACCCCAAGCAAGGCATTCAACTGCCACTATTGCTCATGGCGTTATATAGGGGAAGGTAAAGAGAAAAAGTGGTTAGATATAGGAAATGTCAGAAGGAGGGTGATAGATGTGTAAGGATACCGAGGCTGAGGGTTGGGTAGATGAGAAGAATGTTTGAAAAAATGGATGCGAGTTAGTGTGTTAAGAGGTGTCTATTGACCTTACATTTAAACTCCTGGGGAGTGTAGCCGTCGGATAAGCAGTCATGTGGAAGGGAATTTCACAGTCGGGAAGTGCGAGAAAAGAACCTGTTGGAGTAGAAATTGCGGTTACATTTTATCGGTTTCACTGTAAAAGGGCGGAATTTAGTTGCTAATCTAGTATCTCGTGCAAATTCTTACCTAGGTGGCACCAGTGATCTAAGTTCATCGGAGCAGAAACCGTGAAAGTATTTATAGAAGAGGCACAGGGAAGCCACGTCGCGCCGGTGAGATAGAGACTGTAGCCGGTCGGCCAAGTCGGTATCGATCACATTACAGACTCTCCGTTGTATTTTGTCAAGAAGCCCGAGGAGAGTAGCAGGGGCACCCGCCCAGATGTGGCGGCAGTATTCAATGCACGGGCGGATGGTTGCTTCACTGTCAACGTTTTTAGTTAGATATTACGGAAGCAGAGTGACTATCTGAGTCTTAGAAATAACATGATATTAGTGGTTGAGACATAAATATTTTTCTACTTCTGTGTACCTTTTTTTTCAAGACGTAGGCGATCATGGCATTCCACATCTCCATATCCCTTATAGATCTTAACATACTTTATCTTGTTATTCCTCATTAGCTCAAGTCCAGTAAGTATGTAAGTCATTGCTTTTCCCTGTTTCTCTTTCCCTTCTATCTGCCTTGTATGGTTCAGATTTTCTAAGTCTTCTTTCTTCATTACATGTGCCAGAAAATTCAGCTGTCTTTTCTCGACATTGAGTATCAGTTTTGTTTTCATGTCTATCCTCTCCAAAACCTCTGTGCTGAAAATGTTCAGCTTTTTCGTCATAATCATTGACCCAGCCGTTTTCTTTTTCGGTCACAAAGGCGGTGTGGGTGTATTTATCGGATAAAAAAGAAATCTAGTTCAAGGTTTCGTATTTTAGCGATTAAAAAAATCTATTTTCTTCATATCCCTGACTGAATTTCATTATTTCTTATTTTCATGGACTTCTTTTCTTTCATTTCTCCTTCAAATATTTCAAACGAATCTCTTAGCTAGATTCATGGAAGATCAGCTAACTGAACCTGAACCTATTACAAAAGTAAAATGTAACAAATGATAGACAAAAGTAAGACACACACACACACACACACACACACACACACACACACACACACATGTATATATATATATTTTATAAAGGATTTTTTATTATTAGCGTGGATGATACATATTTCAGCGCTTTGATGTTCTTAGTGCGGCTCGTCAGATCCAAATGGATTTGACGAACAGCACTAAGAACCTCAAAGCGGTGAAATATGTATCATCCACGCTAATAATCAAAAATCCTTTATAAAATATTACTCTATTAAATTAAATAAATGAATTTAAAATTGAGTTCTATCGAGTCCGTCTCTTTTGGAATTTACCCGGATTCTATACCAAGTGTACTATGTTGTATATATATATATATATATATATATATATATATATATATATATATATATATCTATGTGTGTGTGTGTGTGTGTGTGTGTGTTATTTTTGTTTATCATTTGTTACATTTTACTTATGTGTGTTATCCTACCTTATCCGTAGGAATGGACTCCTCCTCCGTCAATTAATACTAACCTGAGTGACTTCCGGGGAGGCAGCTGTGAGACAGTCGACATGCAGCGTAACTATACCATTCGGACTTACACATCTATTTTGCTGAATATTAACACTTTTACTTGCATACATGATCTTTTTATTCTAATTATATCTACGCATCATTCTCCAGCAATAGATTGAACATTCTTATCTACTGGCGTTTGTATACATGGTATATATAAAATGCTAAAGTCTGCCTTCATCCACCATTTGGACAAACTCCAAAGAGAGCTCAATGTTAAAATTTATTGTTAAATTTAACAGAGTATTATAATCAGGAAACAAAAGTTAGATATTTTTACATATCCATTAGTAATAATATATTTCGCGGTTAGCTCAGACGCTCGCCAACCAAATTCATACAACAATGAATGTTTCAAATTTATCTAGACAAAATCAAGTGAAATAGAAAAAAAAAGAACAAAATACATATTAAAAAGAAGAGAAAAGAGAAAGAAAAAGAGAAAAGAAGAATAGAAGAAGAAGGGGTTCTATCTTAACGTTTTAGATTTTAGCTTCGCGCAACGTCTTTGACCTAGATTACCAAAAGAATTTCGGTAATGAAAACATGAACATTGACCTGAGTGGTCAGTTGTCTGTTTTATATGTATGATATTGAAATTCATATCATTATTGCTATCATACGTAATTTTCTACTCTGTTATTATTATTATTATTATTATTATTATTATTGTGTCATTTTTCATCATATTTCGATTTCTGCTATTGTCGCACTACCAACCAAGTCTGCGGTAAGACCTACAGCAGGTCGTGGCGTGTTGTTATGGCTCCATTTCATGTTTTTTCTATCTTCCCCATCATCCCTAGCGTTACATAGACAAAGTTCTTCTTAGTGTGTGGGCTGTACTTAATAAGACAATTTTTTGTATATCTCTTAAGCCGGGGTTTCCATGGATTCTTTCAATGTGTTGTTTTGTTCCCTATTTTTATCATTCAAAGTGCACCTACTATCACTGGCACAACTCTTGTTTTCAATTTCCACAGTTTTTTCTGTTTCAGTTTCCAGGAGTTTATATTTTGACAGTTTTTCAAATTCCTTGATTGCTATGTCCGCTGGACAAGCCATATCAATTAATAGACAAATTTTTTCTTTCTGGTTTTTAACAATAATGTCCGGCCTATTTGCTACAATTTCTCTGTCTGTGTAGATGGTTTAATCCCATAGAATGGTGACATCTTCTATTTCTGTAACTGGTGCTGGGTGATGTTCATACCAGTGTTTGTTTACAGATTTTCCATAGTGTTTGCACATTGTCCAATGTAAATAATCCCCCACTCTATCATGGTGATTTTTATATTCATTTGGGGCAAGTACAGAACAGCCTGAGATTTGATGGTATATTGTTTCTTGGTGTTTATCACAAAACCTGCATTTTGGATCCATATTATTATGTATAATATTTGCCTGAAAGTTTCTAGTAAAAAGACTTTGGTCTTGCGCTGCCAGAATAAAGCTTTCAGGCTCAGACTTTAATCCAGATGCACGTAACCATCGATGAGTATTAATTTTATCAACATTGGATTTATTGGCACGTTCTGGATATTGGCCATGCAGAGGTTTGTATTCTCTGCGTTGTTTCATCTGTTCAAGAGCTTTATCTTTGGCTTTCATTTTCATATTTTTTGCCGCAATAGTTGGTTCTTGGCTTCTGTTTTGCTTTTCTACAGAATCTACTCACTGTAAATCTTGTTTGTATTGACTGCCTTCTATTATTGAATATTTTTCTTTCTTTCTTCATGTTGCCTTAGTAATTGTATCATCCAATTCTTTGTTGTTTCTATGTATGCTAGTAAGCCAATAGTTGTTGTCTTGTATGACAATTCTAGCTGAATAAGACCTCTTCCAGCTTCTTTACGGGGTATGCATAGACGGTCTACATCAGCCTTTGGATGATGCATCTTATACTTAGAAAGAAGCTTTCTTGTTTTAGAACCCATTCGCCTGATATCGTTTAGAGTCCAGTTTAAGATGTTGAAACTATATTGGACAACTGGGATTGCAAGGCTATTAATGGCCATAATTCTGTTCTGAGAATTCAATTCAGTTTTTAATATCATTCGTAGCCTTCTATAGTACTCTTTACGCACTATTTCTTTCATTTTTTAAGGTGAATTTTTTTTACTCTCATTTACACCTAGGTATTTATAAGCCTCTTCTGGCTTTAAATCTTTTATTGTTACAGCAGGGTCTAGGCTAATTGAGGATGTTTCTTGTATTGATCCACGTAAAACTGTAGCTTTAGCACATTTATTCAAATTAAATTTCATTCCAGTGTCTTCGCTGAAGCATTTTACAGTTTGCAGAAGACCTTCCAGCTCATTATCATTCTTAGCATATAACTTTAAGTCATCCATGTAAAATAGATGGCTTATTTTCTTTTGGCCTATTTTATAACCACATTCTGTCTTATTAAGTTGACTGGTTAGTGCTATTAATGATATGCAGAATAGTAAGGGAGACAAAGAGTCACATTGAAATATACCTCTTTTGATGTTTATTTCATCAGACTTATAGGTTCCATTTATATGATTGAGGTAAAGGGTTGTTTTTCATATCGACATGCACTGTTTGATGAAATTGATGATGAAGAGTGATGTCTTGTATATATTTAAAGTCATTAAAATCCAGGAATGTGGCACACTATCGAATGCCTTACGATAATCTATCCAGACAGTACTAAAATTTTTCTTTGTACTGTAGCAGTCTTCCAGGGTCATTCTGTTAATAAGCAATTGGTCTTTACATCCGTAACAGCCACGTTTGCACCCTTTTTGTTCAAGCGGTAACATATCATTTCTTTCCAAAAATAAATATGTCTGTTTTGTTAAAATAGATGTTAATAGTTTATATGCTGTCGGAAGGCATGTAATTAGTCTGTAATTTTTCGGGTTGTTTGTGTCACTATTCTTGGGTAGAAGAAATGTAATTTCTTTAGTCATCCATGCAGGAAGTTTAGTGGGATCGTCAACCAATCCTTGAAGATCTTTGGCTAGTTTTTTATGTGCTGTACTTAAATAATATTGCCAAAAGTTAGGAATTTTATTGTTAGGGCGTTCTCCACCATTTTAATGATAAATGAACCATTCCATGCTCTACAAATAGTGGTGTGTCAAGACCTCGGGGTTGTTCGCGGTAATGTCAGTTGGCATTTGCCTCTGCAACTGCGACACTGTCAGCTCTCTGCCTTCGAATAGAGGGCGTTCTCTGCTTCCGAGCAGAGAGCAATAACCCAGTCGTGGTTCCGCCGAAGGGTAGAAACACGACTGGGCAAAAATAGATAGATATTTTTTGGCCGGGCCATATAGCCCAGAAATCCCACTTATAACTGACCATGTGTCACATGTTGCCCTTAGTGGGAGGGACAACTAAATATAGTCGGTGGTAATGTCAGTTGGCATTTACCTCTGCAACTGCGACACTGTCAGCTTTCTGCCTTCGGGTAGAGGGCGCTCTCTGCTTCCGATCAGAGAGCAATAACCCAGTCGTGGTTCCGCCAAAGGGTAGAAACACGACTGGGCAAAAATAGACAGACATTTTTTGGCCGGGCGATATAGCCCGGAATCCCCACTTATAACTGACCATGTGTCACATATTGCCCTTAGTGGGAGGGACAACTAAATATAGTTGGCGGTAATTCTCACAGTAGCGATATACCAGTGCTAGAGTGATTGGAACTGTGCTAACAAGTCAGTCGGATACTTCTGGTAGTCAACCGGAAGTGATTATATTCGGACTCTACATCGTACGAAGAGACGTACAGTTAATACCTTGTTTCCTGTATGATTACTAACCCCACTTTGTAAATACTATTTTCTTCCGTAATACATTTATTTAATATAATTTTCTGTTGTTTTATTTATTACCGCACAACTCAACATTTATCTATATCTGGAAATTTCCAGTTGTATGCTTTTTTTAGTGCAAATTTAACATCCTCTTCTGTAATTCCAGCCTATGTTTGTTCTGGTTTAGTTTTGATTCGTTCTATCTCTTCTGCAATCCAATCTACTTCTTTGTTATGTTCTTTAGGGCAAGCCCATATTTTTTCCAGAACTGTATAACTTCTTCCATTTTATGGCGTGGGGGAGCTGTCACTTCAATTCTTTTTTTTTTTATCTATTTCCCTGTAAAATTCCTTTGCATCGGTTTGAAAAATCTTGTTTTATCTGTAAAATCTTGATCTTTTCTCATAGCGTCTTATTCTTTGAACCTTCAGTTGTATTGTTTGCTTTATTTTTTTCTTAGTTAATAGGACTTCATTTTCATTTCTAATGCTGTATTTTCTTTAAACTCTTCTGCTTTTCCTAGTTCTTACATTATTCCTTTAGTCAGTTCATCCAGTACTGATCGTTCACTTTTAAGTTGTTCGATTTCTTTTTCTATTTTTCTTTTCCAAGGTGCATCTTCATGTCTGCGAGACTGCCTTGTTTTTAATTTGATGTTTAATTTTTTTGTTACTGCTATTGCTGATGCATATATTGCTTCATTGAGATTTATACGAGTGTCTTCATCCAAAATTAATTTGAGTGCTGCATTGTAGAGCTTAATAGTTTCGAGGTTATGCTTTGTTGGTTGTAATTTTGGGAGCTGTTTTCGTTCCTCCATTGCAATATTTTGTATTTGACTTATATGGTTCTTGATTTCTTCTTTGGCTTCTTGTATACTGCTCTTGTTTTCCGTAAAATAATCCTGTTCAGTGTGTTCTGAACACGTTTTATTGTCGGCTTGTAACTGACTCAGATCACATCTTTCCAGCACTTTCAAATTTACAGCATTGTCTTCACAGTGATTTGTGTGTATCACGGTTTCTTCATTATGACCTGTGGCTTGTTTGATGTTATTACTTTTTATTTCTGATTCCGGTTCCTTTTCATATTTTGTTGATTCGTCTATTCTGGTTACAATTCTTTTTATCTCATTAATTTCAGCCTCTGTCAGTCTGTTATTTCACATGATGTATCTTCGTATATTGGCTAATTTATTTTCGTCATACTTTCTATTTGCTTGACCAACTTTTTCATGCCAAATGTCATATGTTTGGCGAGTGATGTTTTTTTGAGGTTTGAGTAACGCTTCATGAAATGCAGTCATAACGACTTTGTACTCCTCACGAGACCATTTTATTTTTTCTTTCTTTAAATATAAGGGTATAGATCTAGCTGGAGAATTTTCAGGACCATCATTAGGATTATCCTGGTTTTGGGGACCTGAAGAGTCATTCTTTGTGTAGGAGTTTGTTCCTATGGCAGATTTTTCGACCTCAGGTAGGTTCCCTCCTGAAAGACGGGCTCCCTGTTTATCCACTGGAAGAGCCATAATGGACTTTTTATTTCCATTTGTATTTCTCATATTTTTCCCACGAGTGACGCATGGGTCCAAAAGTCCACTCAAAGGTGCCCGGCACAATGGATAACGGTCTTTTACAAACAGGGTCCCGAAGCCTGTAGGGGATCATTTATGACCTCATAACGCAGTAGCCATTCACTCCTCGGCACGATTAACACCTTGAGTTGCGGGTTGTTGTTAGGAGTTTTCCATCTCCTAAATGGGTTGCCAAGCGACAGCTGACATAGACGCGATTGGAATTCAAAGTGAAGGACGCTGGTTTCAAAAAAATGGTTGCTATTATCACTAGTCCTTGTAACAAAAAAATTAATGGAAAAAAAACGTTGACGTACGTTTAAGTTTATTAGTGCTGTGAGATTTAAAATAAAAAACAAATTATTATTAATTTGTTCGTCCACTGTATATTCAGTTATTTTTTCATTAAAGTCTTTCGTCGAAAATAGGGTCATCAGAATAAGATAAATTAAATAAATAAATAAAATCAATAAATAAATAAAAAATAAATATATAAATAAATACGCATTCTTTCTATAAAATAATATCGTAGAAATTGTTTTCATTGTATTTAATTTATTTTCCTGCTGTTTTGTTTTGTTTTTTGTTTTTAAGAAAATTATAATTTAAAAAAATTATTACGAAATATCGACGGGAAATATGAATAAGAACACTTTTTATATATATATATTTATATCACACACACACACACACACACACACACACATATATATATATATATATATATATATATGAACTGATGTGGCAACAAAAAAGATATTGGATGTGATAATGTAATGTAATTTCATTTGCTTATTTCTCACACATATCTCAAGATATTCTCCTCACATAGAGTTTTAACTTCCTTACATTCTGGCCGAAAAGGAGAAGACATTCTCGATGAAACGCGTCTTTCATAATTTTTTTATTTTGTCTCATCATCACGTTTTTGATATCATTATGCATTCCCTATCTATCTATCTATCTCAGCCTGTTCATATCTATCTATCTATCTATCTATCTATCTATCTATCTATCTATCTATCTATCTATCCTATCTATCTATCTATCTATCTATCTATCTATCTATCTATCTATCTATCTATCTATCTATCTATCTATCTCAGCCTGTTCATATCTATCTATCTATCTATCTATCTATCTATCTATCTATCTATCTATATATCTATCTATCTCAGCCTGTTCATATCTATCTATCTATCTATCTATCTATCTATCTATCTATCTATCTATCTCATCCTATCTATCTATCTATCTATCTATCTATCTATCTATCTATCTATCTATCTATCTATCTCAGCCTGTTCATATCTATCTATCTATCTATCTATCTATCTATCTATCTATCTATCTATCTATCTCAGCCTGTTCTATCTATCTATCTATCTATCTATCTATCTATCTATCTATCTATCTATCTCAGCCTGTTCATATCTATCTATCTATCTATCTATCTATCTATCTATCTATCTGTGTGTGTGTGTCTGTGTGTGTGTCTGTGTGTATTGCGGTATATTGATAATACGGAAATATAACGATTTAAAAGAGGAAATCATTTTCATCAGTCATTTCTCATCGGAGAAGAGATCGAGGAGAAAATATATGCAGTGCGATTAAAAATACCTACAACCCAAGCCTGATGTTATATGTATAACAAAAATATATAATATTAAAGCGTGATTATCTTTAATTCTAGAAATCACCCTTAATTAGAGAGAAATGCTCGGTAGGACTTAATATATACTGATTCAAAACTTTTATGTGATAATCAGTATTAAAAGAAGGGCGACGATTTGCATAAGTACGTTACTGCATCGATAGTTAAACATTTGATTAAAACCCAGCGGGGCTCTCGGTCTTAAAACCAGGACATGTTTTCATGTAATTTCCTCCTTGTTATTTTCTATCAAACTTAAATTGGTTGAGTTCCTGTTTTCGAAAGTGAAACTGAAGTAATCATTCACAGTTGTACTTCGTACAAACACATTAAAAAGATGGATCAATAGAGTTGTAACTGCTGTGAACAAGAGTAACACCCAAAAGATTAATGATCTCATCTGCCAGGAAAAAGGTAGTAGTTATCGCAGATTTTACCTGATGCATAGCTAACGATTGAAGAACTAGCTTTGAAACGTTTACACAAGGCTTTAAGCTTCGTCGTCTGTTTTGGGAATAACACTGTTTATAACAACATAATAAAATGAAAGGAATCAATCAGTGTCTTTGACAAAGAACTGGAGATGCATTTCTTTTTCAATTTGTTTTGGTTTTATTTATTTATTCCTTGGTCTTTCTGTTAACTGGAAACTAGTCACGTCGGTTGCAAAATGCGTGTGAATGGGGAAAGAAAAAAAATAAAATGTAGCAATACCATGAATCGAATTTCGAATTCGGTATCTCTATTCTTAAATCTCGACTGTGGAAGTCAATTTGCATTTTGACTGGGCGGGACAAGGCTATCAGGCTTGTACGAGAAACATGGCCGGAGATGGTGGTAGGTGGCGGCCGGAGGATCTAATTTAACGTCAACAGCAAAGAGAAATGTTAATTATTTGGTCGGTTGGGTTTCTCGTTTTAAACGTGAATAAATTTGAAGAGAGAAAAAAGTGGTGACAACACAGCGATTTAATTTTCTTTCCGGAAATATGTCGAATTTGTTCAGTAATATTTTAAAATAAATTGCAATAATTACTGTAATCTTAATGACAGTAGTGAGATGAATTATAGTCCGTTCTGTAACTGTCCGTGCACTTGCAAGGAATGTATGTTCATTAAAGAAGTTATAGAATACGTGTGATTTGAATGGACGAAAAACAACGAGACGTCGAACATTCTACCTGATAAAACAAGACTATTCCACTTTTAACGCCACAGAGAAAAAAACTGAAAACAGAAAAGCATTACATAATTATATCTTGTATGAGATATACGATTTTAGAATCAAATTTTAACTTTGAATCAATGCATTTAGACTGTTTAAATCAGTCAAAATAAAAATCCTATGCATCTACATATATCTACCATCAAATTATAAGCTTTTTTATCCTTTTACGATCTAAAGTTTACGAAGCAAGTAAATCTATGAATAATTTTCTTTGCATCGGAAGGTCTTTTGGTTTAAAATATTCATAAGATGCTTGAAAAAGTAATTAGTGGTCGAGAGATTAGGTATATGATGAAAGTAACAAAGTGCCGTATCCGAAGTGGTTGGCCTTATGCACTGTCACCCATGAAGCAAAATTGAACACATCGATTAACCAGTGCTGGTCGTATTTTGTTAAAGTAAATGTGCATGTTATCCAGTTGCTGGAAGTAGACATAGGCAGTGACGAGATGTTCTTTTTTTTTTTTTTTTTATAAGCGTTTCACCCCGAGCAAGGCATGTCACTGCCACTACTGTGCAGGGGGCTACGTAGAGTGGAGAAAGGCTGATTAAATATAGGAAATAACAGAGGGTGGGTGATAGGCGGGTGAGGATACCGAGAATGAGGGTTGGGTAGATGAGAGTGTTGTGAGAATAGTTGGGAGTTAGTGTGATAGGAGGTGTCTATTGACCCTACATTTAAACACCTGGAGATTGTAACTGTCGGGAAAGCAGACTTGTGGAAGGGAGTTCCACAGGCGGGAAGCGCGAGAAAAGAAGCTGTTGGAGTAGAATTTACGGTTACATCTTATTTGTTTAACTGTAAAAGGGTGGGACCTAGTTGCTAATCTAGTATCTCGTGTAAATTCGTGCTTAGGTGGCACCAGTGATCTAAGCTCATGGGAGCAGAAGCCATGAAAGTACTTGTAGAAAGGCACAGGGAAGCTACATCACGCCGGTGTGAGAGCGGCTGCAGCCGGTCTGCCAAGTCAGTATCAACCACGTTACAGATCCTCCTTTGTATTTTTTCAAGAAGCCCAAGGAGAGCAGCAGGGGCACCCGACCAGATATGGCAGCAATATTCAATACACGGGCGGATGGTAGATTTGTATATGTGCAGAATAGTTTACATTCCAAAAAGATCAAATGAATAACGTCAATGGTAGGCCATCAGACAGTTACAATAACCCCCTGCTAGTACAAATTCCGTTTTAGAAAGTGTTAGGGTTCTTTGTCATTGAGTCAGTTGTATACGATTGTTATAAAGGATCCGTTTCTCACCACAAATCATTATTTAATTAGGAAATTATTATGGGGACTTACCCATATGACACATGAACTCATCCAAATTGTATATATGTAGCAGATCTGCTTTGTAGAGCAGAGAGTAAATGAGAGAGAGAGAGAGAGAGAGAGAGAGAGAGAGAGAGATCTATTCCAGCATAATTCCGACAGCTGCGCTAATAATCGTTCATTGGTATATGTTTGCACAGCTGTCTTTGTAATATATTTGTGTATTCCGTCTTTGTGTCATTATTTCTGGCCCAAACTAACCACAATAATTTGGTGACGATGTCACAACAGAAATAGATCATTCAACTTTCTCAGAAGAGGCCTCGAATATATTTTAAAACGTCGATCTCAGGACGTTCACATGGAGTCCATCTAACGAGTTTCTAACCTTGAGAGGGCTTACAGCCATATCACCTTGAATACACCGGTTCTCGCTCGATCATCGAAGTTAAGCAACGTTGAGCCTGGTCAGTACTTAGATGGGTGACCGCTTGGGAATACCAGCTGCTGTAAGCATTTAGTGACGGATGTGCGTTGTGGTGCAGTGGATATCAACTCGGAAAGAGAAATCGGCGAGCCGAGTTCGAATTCCAGGTGAATACCCTGCATTCACTTAAGCACTGGTACCCTTGGGAAAGGTATTAATCCGTCCGTTCGCTCCAGTTATGGGTTAAATAACAAGGGTAGAACTTGGGGACCCTGCCTTTAAAAATAAATCCCAATGAATCTTGATACTCAAAAAAGAAAAAAGTATTACTAGATACAAAAACCTATTCAAAAACAACTATAAATTGTTGAAAGAAAATGGTATTACGAGCAATAAATAAATTTAAAAAAAAATAGTTGGCAATAAATGACCCGCCGAGGTTGATATGACATAAAACAAAACAACCAATCACCGTGAGAGTTTTCTTCAGAGGGTACAGTATATTCGAAATGCTGGCACCCATTATTGTAGAAATATATCTGACCTTTTTATGCGGGTTTTGTTCGATGAGTGTTTTCAGATGGTTATTGCCAGTTGCAGATAGACGTCCTCGAATTTCAAAGCTTGTATTCCTACGCCGGAACTACACAAACCAGTACCGTATTATCCGCTCATCAATGAATCCCTCGCCCCATGCTGATGTTGTCAGCAAGTGAGAAGCATTATGACAAAGTTTGAACTCATGCAAGAAAAGAAAAGAAATTTTATTTTCAAGTTCAAGATGAAATTATATATAATATTTTAATTCAAACTCTGAAAAAATTGATATAAAATTGATGAAGTAGACACCTTAATCATTAAGAAAGAGTAATATTTTTCTATTGTAATAGAAAAATATTGCAGATTCCTTCCTTCGATCACAACCTAGCAGTTCGACTCCAATCACTTTCTCACTAATGGATGTGCTTTTTTGTCTAACTAATATTTCCACGGTTTCTACTATGACGAGCTAAACTCCCTGGTGTCTCCTCTAAAGGAATTTACCCGAGCTACTAGACTAGGTAATAGTTAAAACAGTCAAATGTAGCCACCACTTCTACCTCCTTAGCTTTCTTTTTTTTTTCTCGTATATCTCACCTATGGAACTCCTTTCCGAATACATACTTCCTTGATAGCTACAATCTATAAGAGGTTAAATGCAAGTCAATTGATATATCTTATCTCCTTGACTGCCATCTGTCTTTTATCCTTTCCCCAAAATCCCCTCTATCTTATTCTTCTTCCCTTTTGCTCTACTCTACCGTAACACTTTTCACGCCTGTATTTCCACCCTTCTCTTATCTATTCTCTGACTCACTCTGTAACCTGTTCCTCTTTATCTTCGTTCGCTTATCATGTAACCCCCGCACACTAGTGGCAGTATTGCCTTGTTTGATGTGAAACGATAAAAAGCTATATTTTTTGAAGATTTTCTTATGTGTTTACCTATAATAATGGCATTTTTAAAAATCACTAAAAGGCACGCGGTTAGTGAATGTTAGATGTTTACATATATATATTGTTAAATATAAGAGACAATGAAAGTCTATTATGTTTAATCATGAGCCGTTCTAAACATCGTATTTTCGCTTTAATTTCAGATGAAAATAAAGATAAAAATTCTCCAACATTTGGATATTTTTTAAGTTGGTTCTAAGCTTTCGACTTACATGAACCGTCTTCAGAGAGGTTAAAGGGACGTTACCATAAAAACATCTACCATCAAAGACGATTTTATCTTGTGTTGACATAAAACTTTGCTAAGCAACGACAACAGTCACCAAATAGCAAACGCAGCTCGTAAATTTGTAATGCGGTTCTATGACGTTACACCACGCGAGAGACCAAAATGTTAAAAGAACCATATATTTAAATGCAATTTAATATATGACCAGATTTAAACGTGATTTTATTAAGAGTGGGTTATTTTAATTTAATATAGATGGCCTCCAATATCTGAAGGTTCTTTTTACTGTGGGTATGAGTGAGTATTATTGTATTGACTAAAATCTGTCTACATGACTACATTTTTCTAAGAAATATTGTTTTATTGAACTCTGATCAGAAAGGTAACAGGTAAGTCTACGGGAGAGCGTGGTTGTAGTAAAATCAATATATGTAGTGGGTTTATTATTAGTACCAGAAGTACATTCTCTGAACAGGCATATTAATTGATACACTACATTGGTTTTCTGTAGATGATTTTATTGTGTGGTTGAAGGGTTATTAGAGACTATGAGGTTAATTGTTTTAATTTTTTTTATAATATATGCTGAGTTTAATTTGATTATTATTATTTATTGGTTTAACATTTTGACGTATTATAATGTTTTGGGGAGTTTTTTAATCTTGTTTGTAATTATTATGTATTTGGTTGAAATAGTATAAATTAATTGTGTTATGTTTATTTTACGTACACTGTTATTATTAATACTATCAATATTGTTAGAGCTATTGTTAAGTTTGTTAAGATACATTTTGATATGTTGATCAATGACGGAGTTGGGAAATCCATTATTAACAATTGTTTGCTTAATGTGGCGTAATTCTTTATAAAATATGATTTTAAAAGAAGGTATCATTTGTGTGCGTTGAATTAGGTCTTTTATAACAGCTAACCTATATCATTGGGGGCATTCACTATTATAATTATGAAGACACCAGTTCATGCTAGTTGGTTTCCTAGCATAGATGTCGTAAATCTATGTGTGCTAGAATCAATGAATACATCGAAGAATGGAATTTTGTTATTAATATTAAGTTCTAATGTAAATTTGTGGACGGAGTGATTTTCAAATTTGTTTTTAGGTTGTGTAATTTCATCAATATTCTTAGCTAAAATGAAAATGTCATCTATGTATCTTACATATATAGAGCGTTTTTGTTGTCAATAATTATTTTGTTTTTTAAATGTGCCATATAATAATTAGAAAAGAAAGGAACTAAATGAGATCCCATGGCAATATCATCTATTTGAGTATAAATATTATTTAAGGGGTCATGAAATGGTAATTGCGCGGCGCATTCTAATAATAATTGTCTCTATTTTCACCTGAAATTAAAGCAATAAGACGATGTTTATAATGGCTCATGATAAAACATAATAGACATTCATAGTCTCTTATATTTAATGGTATATGTTTAGAAAATTATCTGCTGCCTTGATACACTATATATATATATATATAGTGTATCAAGGCAGCAGATAATTTTATTTTATTTTTATTTTAATCGTGTCACTCCAAGCAAGGCATTCCACTCTCGCTATAGCGCAGGGGGTTACATAGAGGGATTGGGTATAGGAAATGTCAGAAGGAGGGTGATAGACGACTTAGGATGTACATAGGGAGAGAGTTGGAGAGAGTGGGTGTGAGTTAGTGTGTTAGAAGGTGTCTATTGACCTTACATTTAAACTCCTGGAGGTTGTAGCCGTCGGGGAAGCAAGCACGCGCTAGGGAATTCCACAGGCGGGAAGTGCGAGGAAAGAATCTGTTGGGGTAGAAATTGCGGTTACATTTCATCGGTTTCACTGTAAAAGGATGGGACCTAGTTGCCAATCTAGTGTCTCCTGTAAATTCCCATCTGGGGGGCATCAGTGATTTAAGTTCGTCAGAGCAGAAGCCATGAAAGTATTTATAGAAGAGGCACAGGGAACATACGTCACGCCGGTGAGAGAAATATTGCAGGCGGTCAGCCAAGTTGGTATCAATCACATTACAGATTCTTCGCTGTATTTTGTCAAGAACCCCCTGGAGAATAGAAGGGGCACCCGACCAGATGTGGCAGCAGTACTCAATACACGGGCGGATGGTGGATTTATATAATTGCAGGGTAGAATTTCCAGGTCCTGCACAGAGAGCCGACTTTCATAGCTGCGGGTTTAGCGATGGATTCGACGTAGTCATTCCATTTGAGGTCCGCTGAGAGTGTCAGGCCAAGCACGCGTAGTGATTTACTCTCTGGGAGGCAAGCCTGTTCCATGCTAATGGGAGGGAGATGCGGTTGTCTGTGGTGGTTAATTGACAGCAGCTTCGTTTCGGAAGAATTGAATTTAATGAGCCATTTCTTACTCCAATCCACCACGGATTGGAGGTCCCTTCTCAAGCTCGGCATCGAGGGTCGCCTTGTCACCGACCAGATTTTTGATCGAGGCGAAAGTAAACTGTGGTATCATCGGCGTACATGCCTACTTGTGATCTTATAGTATCGGGGAGATCATTGATATAGAATAGAAAGAGCGTAGGACCTAGGATAACGGCTTGGGTTACACCCGCGTTTGTAGAGTAGTTCTGGGAGGCATGTCCGTTTAATACCACCTTCAGTTTTCAGTTAGAGAGAAATGACCGGATTAAGTCTAACAAAAGTCCAGTTATGCCACAGCTTCGCAGTTTCCGTAGAAGGCCGACATGCCATACTCTGTCGAATGCTTTAGAGATATCCAAGGCGACAGTTCGGGCTTCACCATTCTTGTCGAGAGCCTGGTATATATACTCGGTGATGGTCGTTAGCATGTCAGCAGTGGACCTGGTGATGCGGAAGCCATATTGTATGTCCGAGAGGAGCCCGTGGGCCATGAGATGCTGAACTACCTCGGCATTGGTAATGACTTCGAACACTTTGCCGAAGATCGGAAGAAGGCTGATGGGGCGGTAATTTGCGGGGTCCGATGGTTCACCAGTGTTCTTGAATATTGGAACCACAGAAGAAGACTTCCAACAGGCAGGAAAGCAGGAGGAAGATAGGCAGAGGTTGTAGAGCTTAGAAAGAACACAGGAGAGTTCAGGGGCACATTCTTCAAAACTTTGACTGGTATTCCATCCCCACCACTCCCTTTGTGAGGGTCCAGATTTGAGATTATGCTAGAAATCAGCGAGGGCGTGATATGGACGTCATTCAATTGGGCCTCAGTTCTAGATGGGAAATCGTGTGTATGAATTCCAGACGAATCCAGAGTCGAATTGGTCCAGAATCTATGGGCAAAGCATTCAGCCTTGTCCGCTGAGGAGGTGAGCGACGACTCTTTCATTAGTGGGGGTATTGAGGACTTACTCTTGCTAAGCACGCGTTTGCACAGGCGACAGTAGTCTTTGGTACCGAACTTGGAGGATGCTATGCGCTGCTTCATCCTGACTGCAAACAGCATCTTAGCTTCGTTAAGTGTCTTTTTACACTTATTACAAGCTGAGGCGAAAAGGCGCCTGTTTTGGTCCTACACGTGGCTACAATAAAGCCGGAAGAAGTGATTCCGGTGGACAATGGCGGCCGAGCAAGCGGACGTGAACCAGGGAGACGAATGAGATATAAGCTGAAATTTCTTGGCAGGGAAGAATGAATCGATGCCAGCCTTATCCCAGGAGGAGACCTCTGATGCACATTCTTCGATGGGAAGACTAAAAACATTGTTCCAAGGGACGTCGCAGAGGAAGTCACGGAACGAATCCCAGTCTGCTCTTTGATAGCAGTAGGATATTCTGTTGGTCTGTGTTTCTTGGGTAGGGGTGGAGTGGAACGAGATGTTGACAGAAACTACGGCGTGGTCAGAGAGGGCAGAGCTGTCTGGTGGAGCAAGAATTTGGGGTGGAAGTGAAGCAGAGGTCTAAGTAGCGAGTCCCTTCCGTTAGGGCTATTGGAAAAACGCGTGGGGAAGTCAACCACTTGCGTAAGGGATTGGGAGATCGAAAAATTAAAGGTGTGGACACCAGCAGGGTCGGTTACAGAGTTTTCCAGCC
>JBBBDQ010001353.1:1702500-1705000 GCA_037127315.1 Ascarosepion bandense
ATACCGAGGTGGTAAAGTAGATGGAAAAAGAGCTTGTGGGAATGGATGCGAGTTAATGTGATAGGAGATGTCTATTTACCTTACATTTAAATTCCTGGAGATCGTAGCTGTCGGGGAAGCAAGTATATGGAAGGGAATTCAACATGTGAGAAGTGCGTGAAGAGAAACTGTTAGAGTAGAAATTGTAGTTACACTTTATTGGTTTCACTGTAAAAGAGTGAGACCTAGTTGCTAATCTAGTAGCTTGTGTAAATCCATACCTAGGGGGCACCAGTGATCTAACTTCATCGGAGCAGAAGCCGTTAAAGTATTTATAGAAGAGGCACAGGAAAGCCACGTAACGCCGGTGAGAGAGCGACTGCAGCCGAGAAGCTAAGTTGGTATCCATCACATTGAAGATTCTCCGTTGGATTTTGTCAAGAATCCCGAGGTGAATAGCAGTGGCACCCGACCAAATGTGGCAGCAGTATTCAATACACGGGTGGATGGTAGATGTATATATGTGCAGGATGGACTCAGACGGTAAACTGCCCTTTTTGGCAGCGGATTTAGCAATGGATTTGATATAGTCATTCCAATTGATATCCGCTGAGAGTGTATGGCCAAGGAGGCGTAGTGTTTTTCTCTCAGGGAAGTTAGTCTGTTCCATGATAATGGGAGGTAAAAGCGATTGTCTGTGATGGTTAATAGAGAGCAGCTTCGTTTTGGAAGCCTTGAAATTTTCGAGCCATTTCTTTTCCCAGTCCACCATGGATTGGAGGTCCTTCTCAAGCTCGGCAGCGAGGTTTGCTTTGCCAAACTCAGCAAATCTTTGATCGAGGCGAGAATAAACGGAGGCGTCGTCGGCATACATGCCTACTTGGATCTTATAGCAACGGGGAGATCGTTAATGTAGATCAGAAAAAGCGTAGGACCTAGAATAGAGCCTTGAGGAACACCAGCGTTCGTGTGGTAGTTTTGGTGGGCATGTCCTTTTAATACTACATTCATTATGCGGTTAGAGAGGAATGATTGGATTAGGTCAAACAATGGTCCAGTTATACCATAGCTCTGGAGCTTGCGTAGAAGGCCAGCATGCCAGACCCTGTCAAACGCTTTGGAAATATCCAGGACATCGGTTCGAGCTTCGTCATTCTTGTTGAGTGCCTAGTATATATACTCAGTGATGGTCGTTAGCATATCAGCATTAGACCTGATGAAGTGGAAACCGTACTGTTTGTCCGAGAGGAGTCTGTGGGCTGCGAGATGCTGAACCACCTCGGCGTTGATAATGGCTTCGAACACTTTGCCAAAGATCGGTAGGAGGCTGATAGGGCGGTAATTAGCGGGGTCCGAGGGTTCTCCAGTATTCTTAAATATAGGAACTACAGAGGAAGACTTCCAACAGACAGGAAAGCAGGAAGCAGATTGACAGTAGTTGTAGAGCTTAGAGGGGACAGAGCACAGTTGAGGGGTACATTTCTTCAAGACAATGATTGGGATTCCGTCCCTACCGCTCGCTTTTTGAAGGTTAATTTTAGAGATTATGCTAGAGACCGGTGAGTGGGTATGTGGACGTCATTCAGTTGGGCCTCAGTTCTAGGTTTGAAGTCGGGTATAAATACTCCAGACGAATCCAGTCTCGAATTAGTAGAAAATCTGCGGGCAAAGCGTTCAGCCTTGTCCGTTGAAGAGGTGAGGACCTCAAATTCATTTATTAGAGGGGGTATTGAGGTTTTACTGTTGTTAAGCACACTTTTACAGAGTCGCCAGTAGTCTTTGGTGCCGATCTTACGGGATACTCTGCGTTGCTTCATTCTGGCAGCAAACAACATTTTGACTTCATTGAGTATCTTTTTGCACTTATTACGTGCTGAGGCGAAAAGGCGCCTGTTATGGTCTGACGCGTGAAGAAGCCTGAAGAAGTGTTTCCGGTGGGCAATGGTAGCCGAGCAAGCGGGCGAGAACCAGGGGGACGAATGGGATTTAAGCTGAAACTTCCTGGCTGGGATGAATGCATCGATGCCAACCTTAACCCAAGAGGAGACCTCGGATGCACAGTCTTCAACGGGAAGACCGAAAACATTGTTCCACGGAACGTTACACAGGAAGTTGCGAAACGCGCCCCTGTCTGTTCTTTGGTAGCAATAGGGTATTCTGCTAGTCTGAGTTTCCTGTGTGACGTGGGAGTGGAATATGTTAACGGAAACTACCGCATGGTCAGAGTTTCCGAGAGGGCAGAGCTGCTTGACATTGCGTGGGAAAATCCAACACTTTCGCAAGAGACTGGGTGATTGAAAAATTTATGGTGTGGACACAAACAAGATCAGTGACAGAGTTTTCCAGTCACTCGGCGTGGTGGGCGTTAAAATCACCAAACACAAATATATGGGCACAGGGATGAGAAGAAATAGCCTTATCGATATAAGTAGAGATGTTATCAAGTACTGAACAGTCAGAGTATGAGAGGGAGCGGTAAAGAAAGAAAAGATAGCTAACCGAGCTTAGAAGTGAGAGACTG
>JBBBDQ010001353.1:1710000-1720000 GCA_037127315.1 Ascarosepion bandense
TTCGAAGGAAAAACAAAAGAGAAAATTAATTCATGCAAAGAAAAGAAATAAATAAAAAGAAAGACGAAAAAATGAAGGCAAAATCTCATTAAAGAAAGAAAGAAAGAAAGAAAGAAAGAAAGAAAAAAGAAAGAAAGAAGAATTAGCGAGGATATGAAAAAGCCAAGGAAAACTGAAATAAAAAGGAAGGAATATTTATAAAAAATAATGACTATGAAAAAAAAAAAATAAATAAATAAATAAATAAATAAAGAAAGAAAGAAAGAAAGAAAGAAAGAAAGAAAGAAAGAAAAAAAGAAGAATTAGCGAGGATATGAAGAAGCAAAGGAAAACTGAAATAAAAAGGAAGGGATATTTATTAAAAACAATGACTACGAAGAAAGAAAGAAAGAAAGAAAGAAAGAAAGAAAGAAAAGAAAAGAAAAAAAGAATTAGCGAGTATATGAAGAAGCCAAAGAAAATTGAAATAAAAAGGAAGGGATATTTATTAAAAATAATGACTATGAAGAAAGAAAAAAAGAAAGAAAGAAAGAAAGAAGGAAATAAATAAATAAATAAAGAAAGAAAGAAAGAAAGAAAGAAAGAAAGCAAGAAAGAAAGAAAGGAATAAAGAAGAATTAGCGAGGATATGAAGAAGCTAAGGAAAATTGAAATAAAAAGGAAGGGATATTTATAAAAAATAATGACTATGAAAAAAAAAAAGAAAGAAAGAAAGAAAAAAGAAGAATTAGCGAGGATATGAAGAAGCAAAGGAAAATTGAAATAAAAAGCAAGGGATATTTATTAAAAATAATGATTATGAAGAAAGAAAGAAAGAAAGAAAGAAAGAAAGAAAGAAAGAATGAATGAAAGTAAGAAAGAAAGAAAGAAAGAAGAATTGGCGAGGATATGAAAAAGCAAAGGAAAACTGAAATAAAAAGGAAGGGATATTTATAAAAAATAATGACTTTGAAGAAAGAAAGAAAGAAAGAAAGAAAGAAAGAAAGAAAGAAAGAAAAGAAAAGAAAAAAGAAGAATTAGCGAGTATATGAAGAAGCCAAAGAGAATTGAAATAAAAAGGAAGGGATATTTATTAAAAATAATGGCTATGAAGAAAGAAAGAAAGAAAGAAAGACAGAAAGAAAGAAAGAAAGAAAGAAAGAAGGAAATAAAGAAAGAAAGAAAGAAAGAAAGGAATAAAGAAGAAAAGAGGATATGAAGAAGCTAAGGAAAATTGAAATAAAAAGGAAGGGATATTTATTAAAAATAATGACTATGAAGAACGAAAGAAAGAAAGAAAGAAAAGAGGAAAAAAGGATGTATGAAAGAAAGAAAGAAAGAAAGAAAGAAAGAAAGGAAAAAAGTAGAATTAGCGAAAGAAGAAGCCAAAGAGAATTGAAATAAAAAGGAAGGGATATTAAAAATAATGACTATGAAAAAAGAAAGAAACAAAAAAAAAAGAAACAAAAAAAGGAGAATTAGCGAGGATATGAAGAAGCTAAAGAAAATTGAAATAATGATTATGAAAAAAGAAAGAAAGAAAGAAAGAAAAAGAAAGAAAGAAAGAAAGGAAAAAAGTAAAATTAGCGAGGATATGAAGAAGCTAAGGAAAACTGAAATAAAAAGGAAGGGATATTTATTAAAAATAATGACTATGAAGAAAGAAAGAAAGAAAGAAAGAAAGAAAGAAAAGAGGAAAAAAGGATGTAGGAATCGATGGTTAAGAAAGAAAAGAAAGAAGAAAGAAAAATGACAGAAAGAAAGAAAGGCACTAGACTAAAGAAAGAACAATGAAATAAAAGAGGAAAATTGATAAAAGGTGAATAAGCCTTAAAGTAATGATGGAAAGAAGGAAGAAAAAAAATTAAAATAAAAAGAAATCAACAAAAAAGAAAGCTTAAATAAAATGAGATCCAAAAAGGGGAGTTTAAGAAAGAAAAATATTTCACCAATGAAAAGAAATATTGGCACAGCATGAAACTTCAAAAAATAACGAAAATAAATTAAGAGGAAAAATGTAATCCTTTATTTAGATAAAAATAAAACCAAACGCTAAAAATAACGATACACAATATATGCAAATATATAAACAGTGAAGCAAGTAAAAAGTAACTGAAGAATTCCGCCATTCTTTTATTTAAAAGAAGAAGAAGATAATTAAGACAAAAAAGAAAACCATGAAGATTATGAGGAAGAAGAAGAAGAATGCTCAATTGGATAAATGCTAAGCTATTCGTTTGCTTAACATCGGCAGATTGGAAAATCACCAATGAAGTCTCTTTGACGTCATCAAGTCATGCCGTCGAGTGGAATGTTTCAACACAAACGAGTTCACGCTTTATTCCTGAGTAAATACTCTTGTGCAAATATCTGCGCATGCGTGGATGTGGGTTAAATCTTCAACAGCTAATAATGCTCGCATTTGCGCGTTTGCTGTCAAACGAAATCATTTTTATTGGCGGAATATAATTTTGCATATTTATCACTGATACCAAATTTAATCGCACTGTAATATCCATTTTTGTAATGAGCTTCACTAACTCTTATAAATCTATTATTGGAATCATCATATAATCAGTAGTAGCAAGATTTGTATTAATGGAATGGTATTCGGTGTTTTTTTTTTTTCTGTAAAACTATTTCGTTTTTGTATGAATTATGTACAATGGTGATAGCGGTTGAAGAGAATATATGTGAATGTATGAGTAAGAAAAAAAAGAAATAGGAGACACTATTCTTTTTTTTTTTATCGGTATTTCCCCATACAAAGTAAAAAAGCCACTAACACATAAGCGGGGTAACATAGTAAATAAAAATTAAGAACAGAAACATTAAAAATGATCGGAAAGATGAAAGATTAATGAGGAGGACAGCAGACCTTTTTCTTTGTGCCTTGTCCTTTCAGGACGTAGGCGATCATGACCTTCCACGCCCTCCTCTCTCTGGTGGCACGTTTTCTCCTGTTACACCACGTAACAACTGCTCTGCCATCCACCTGTTCAGGCCCTTCAAATATGTTATCCGCTGCTATCCTGTGATTTCTTACCCTGTATCTGGACTGTGAGTATCAGATTCTCTAAGTCCTTTTTCCTCATTGCATGTCCCGGGAACTTTAGCTATCTCTTCCTGATACTTAGTATTAATTTCATTTTCGTTTCCATACTTTCCAAAACCTTATCATTGCTCAGATGGTCGATCCATGATATCCGTAGCATCCTTCTGTAGAACCACATTTCAGTTGTTTCAAGTTTTTTCTTCACCTTCGATGAGATTGTCCAACATCAAAGAACTGACATCACATAACAATCTAGTACGCTTTTCATTGTTTTTAGCGAATTTTTCCTGTCTTTTAATACTCTACTCAGCTTCTGGAATGCGTCTTTCAGCATACCAATTCACCTTCGGATCTTTGTGTCACACTTTCCATATTCTGTTAAAAGACTTAGACATTACATTTAAAGTTTTGCAGATTAAGCTTGGCTGGAAAGCATGGAACCGAAACATAGACCAACAAGCGAAAAGTGCAAAAAAAGACAATCTTAGCATAGAACTTACGGCTACAGCTAGCCAAATCAAATATAAATTAATGAGATCTCGACGCCAGTGTAGCCGGTTCAGTTAGGTGTCGTACGTGACACTCGCTTGGGCGATCATGTCTCGAAGAATACAAGACTAACTAAACAGAAGTATTTCCGCAATAGGTAGCCTTTTATTTCTGCAGTAGACGTGTTGCCAACTAAGGTTATAGAACCTAATCTGTCCTGCTACTTAACCGATAGCTAGAGGGAGAAGAGATGCATTAACACCTTTCCAGAGCATATTGGCGCGTAAGTGAAATCAACTATTTTAACTCGAATTCGATCTCGGCTCTCTTATTTCTCATTCTGAACTGATAAATTTTAAAAGACTAGGTGCCATATTGAAGAACTAATCCGAAAAGTTAAAATGAAAGTATTTATAAAAAAGATGGGATGCTTATTTTGTGGAGTATATTTTTGTATTTAAGCAATTTCTAAGAAATCCAATGAATATAGTCTAGTCGCAAGATAATAAAAACTTACATTCTAACTGCTAATGTTAAATCTGTCTAGAAATCAAAGACTCTCATTAATCAACCATTTTAACTACTCACTTTCTTCAAAATTCTAACGGTCAATCCACGAGAGTTGTTTTCTTATCACTAACCCCCACCAACATCCCACACACAACTGACCAAATATAAGAAAATATATATATATATATATATATATATATATATAAGGTAACAAAAAGTTCTGTCCTTTTTTTTATTAGTCATTGAATGAAGTTGAATATATACGAAATGCGTGTAGTAATTTCTTTCAAAATCGTACAGACGGAAATAGGAACATCAGACGTTATGAAAAACACGCGCACCGTGCCCGGCCATCAGTTATAAGCCGGAGAGCTGTGAGAGGGATGGAAGTGTCTAGAGATCGCGTTTGGGACTTCAAAGTGTGCTTATCAGCAGCTGCATCAAGTCGCCGCATATGTCAAGCGTTTGGAGACAGTGCTGTGGATGAACGTAATGCAAGGCGTTGGTTTCGAAAATTCAAGTCGGGAGATTTGTCTCTCCATGATAAGCCTCGCAGTGAATGACCACAGGTCTTGAATGACGGAGTCCTGAATGCGGCCACTGAAGAAGACAGTAGTCTAGCTTGTGATGAACTTGCAAGACAGTTCAAAGTCTCCGATGAAACAGACTTCACCTGCACCGCCTAGGTAAGACGTACAAACTGAGTAAGTGGATTCCGCAAACGCTGTTGGAGGTCCACAAGGGACAAAGAGTGGCAGCCTGGGTATCGCTGCTTTCTCACCAACGTACAGCATCCTTATTCAATCGAGTGCTTACCAGTGATGAAAAGTGGGTTCTGTACGAAACTCCCAAGCGTTCCAGACATTGTTTGTCTCTTTAGGATGCTGTCCCTCACACCGCAAGACGGCTTATGCACCCACGCAAGATTATTCTTTGTATCTGGTAGACAAGTCGTCAAGTGGTTCATTATGAAGTGTTACCTATGGGCCAAACGGTCACTGGAGACCTATACTCGCAGCAATTGAAACGTGTGTAACAGAAGGAACCAGCACTGGTGAATCGCAAAGGTGTGCTTTTCTTCCATGACAACGCCATGCCGCATGTCGAGCGAGTGGTCAGGGATACCAAAGAGCAATTTGGGTGGGAGACTTGGTGCCATCCATCTTATTCACTTGACCTTGCGCCATTCGATTAGCATCTCTTCCACTCCTTGGATAATCCTCTTCATGGGAAATCCTTCATCAATGAAGTAGACTTGCGCAAAGCACTCACGGTTTTCTTTGAATCAACCTGCACCCCCTCCCGTTCTACCGCAAGGGCATTGAACAGCTGGAGGCACGGTAGCAGAAGGTGCTGGATGCCGATGGCGATTACTTTTAAGACTAAATATAAGTTACACATAATGTGAAGCGTTTTTTCTACCTTTAAAAACAGACAGAACCTTTTTGGTTACCTTGTATATACAGTACTGTGCAAAATTATTTGAACAAGAATTATTGTATCTTTTGTGAGGCATATTGACAGAAAATAAACAATTTAATTAAAGTTATTTTATTTGATTTACTGAACAAATGCTTTGACAAGAAAAAATACTTGTTACAAAATAAATATTTAGTACAACAGGCTTCTGCTTTGAACAAACCCTTCATTCTGTCAGGCATTGACATCACAAGCTTCTTCAATCTATCTAATGGTATCTTCTGCCAAGCAACTTGTATTTGTTCCCAAAGTGTGTCTTGCGAAGTAACATTAGATTTTTCAATTTTTTTTATCCAAAATATCCTATAGATATTCATCAGGACTGAGAACATGTCTTTGTGGGGGCCAATTCAAATTCGGAATCCTTCCTTCCTCTTCCTTTTTAATTAAATAATCAATATTTATTAGCAATTTACTTGGCTTTTCACCCAGTATCTTAATTTCAGTTAGGATTTTAGGAAAATTACCCTTGTCCTAATACTTTTGCACACTGCAAGTAGTGTTTTTATTTTGATGCTTCACAAAAGATAAAACAATTCTTATCCTAAGTCTTTTGCACAGTAATATATATATATATATATATATATATATATATATATATATATATATAGTACAACTATACGGTACAACATATATATATATATATATATATATATCAGTTGTACTGCCCAAACTAACATTGCCACAGTATTCCTTAACATAATTCATAAATATTTCAACCATTCATCCACACCAAACAATCTTCAAGAAAAACAATGTCAAAGTTATAGTTCCATTAAAAACATTACTATATTTCACAACATAGTACTATGATATCTAATAGATATTTGGCCCACATAAATAACATCCGTCACCCAACTAATAGCAAAAATGATCCTTCTAAAAATAATTGCAACTGCCGAAAAAATAAATCCTGCCATTTGAATGGCCAGTGTATATCCAAAAGTAGTTTTATAGAGGTCGAATTCATTCTGATGATAATGATGTTACATTTTTCTTTGGAAGGTGGATGATAAGATTTAAAAAACACATGTTGTGTTAAAATAAGAGTAGATACAACAAAAGTACTGCTTTATCAATATATTATTGAAAATTAAAAGCAACAGTAAGAACCTAATTATTATTAAGGAATATCGTAGCTAAATCCAAAAATTACAATGGAAATAACTGATAGTAAACTATTCTCTCTCTGTCTCTATGAGTGTGACAGGATATATATATATATATATATATATATATATATATATACAATAATTTAATTTTTAAAAAAAGTGTTTTTTTTTTAATTTTGAAATGTGCTGATAATTTTACAGCAAAGGTGGTTTTGATTGTTTTAATTTTTAATTTTTGATATTTTTAATTTTTTTGTGTTTTTTAATTTCTTTCTTTTTTTTATTATATATATAGGTATTTAAGTTTCTTTTTTTTTTCGTTTTTTATAGCATGAGTATTATTTTTATTACTATTATTATTAACGTTTGATAGAAATTTTGTTTGATACACACACACAGACACACACACACATACACACACACACACACACACACACACACACACATATATATATATATATATATATATATATAATTACGAATTGTTATTTTCTCTTATTTTAGTTTTTTATTATTATTGTCTTTTATTTGTATTTTTATTATTTAAGGTGTTTTTTAAGATAATATTTTAATTTTTTATTTAGTTTTTCTTACTTGCAATTATTATTTTAAATTTATTTAACATAAATTACCACTAGTGGTCATATTGTAATTTATATTAACATGTATGATTTATTTTTCACCGCAAATATACCCCATAATCGGTATATTTTAATTTAAGAGGAAATCCCATGTCGCGTTTCTAAGAATAAATATTAATGAAATAGACGAAGGTTTGATACAGGTAATTTATTTTAAATTAATTTAAATTCTTTTCTATAATGTTCTAATTTTTATCTCTTTCTTTTTATTTTCCTCCTCCCGCTTTTTAGTTTTATCTTTCTAACGTTTCATTTTTATTTTTTAATGATTTAATTATTTTAAATGATTTTTTAAAAAATTAATAGGAATTTCTGGGATACTAGTAAGAGTAGTTATTTTTTGAAATTGTATTGGAATTATATTGCACAATTTAATTTTGTACCTAAATATATCTCATTATATTTTAAATTAAATTTCAGTGTTAAATTTTTACATGTATGTTAATATCATATTACAGCTAAAATTTCCACGTCAGGTTAATATTAGTTTACATAATTTATAATATTATTTTTATTTTTATTTTTTTACGATTATTATATTTATAATTATCTTTGTAATTTCTTTTGTCTTTTTGTGACAGAATGAACATTATTATTATTATGTCAATTTTCATTATATTTCGATTTCTGCTATGGTCGGACTACCAACCAAATTTGCGGGAAGACCTAAGGCAGGTCGTGGCGTGTTGTTATGGCCCCATTTCATGTTTTTCTATTCCCCTATCATCCCTAGCGTTACATAGACAAAATTCTCCTTAATGAGTGGGCTGTACTTAATAAAACAATTCTTTGTATATCTCTTAAGCTGTGGTTTCCAGGGATTTTTTCAATGTGTTGTTTTGTTCCATTTTTTATCATTCCAAGTGCACCTACTATCACTGGCACAACTCTTGTTTTCAATTTCCACATTTTTTCTATTTCAGTTTCCATGTCTTTATATTTTGACAGTTTTTCAAATTCCTTGGTTGCTATGTTACAATCCGATCGACAAGCCATATAAATTAATAGACAAGTTTTTTCTTTCTGGTTTTTAACAATAATGTCCGGCATATTTGCTTCGATTTTTCTGTCTGTGTAGATGGTGTAATCCCATAGAATGGTGACATCTTCTATTTCTGTAACCGGTGCTGGGTGATGTTCATACCAGTGTTTGTTCACAGATTTTCCATAATGTTTGCACATTGTCCAATGTAAATATTGCCCAACTCTATCGTGACGATTTTTATATTCATTTGGGGCAAGTACAGAACAGTCTGAGATTAGATGGTCTATTGTTTCTTGGTGTTTATCACAAAACCTGCATTTTGGATTCATATTATATTATGTATAATATTTGCCTGAAAGTCTCTAGTGAAAAGACTTTATTATTATTATTATTATTATTAGTAGTAGTAGTAGTATTAGTAGTAATAGTAGTATTTATTAATAATATTATTATTATTTTTATTATAATTATCATTACGTCTTAGAGAAGTTATTATTATTATTATTATTATTAATACTGTTAATATTAGTATTAGTGTTATTATCATTAATATTATTATTATTTTTATCATAATTATCATTACGTCTTAGAAAAGATTTGTTTGATACGTACATGTATATATAAATACATATGTATATGAATACATATATATATGTGTGTATGTGTATATATGTATGTATTCATATATTTGCTATCTTTTTATTTTTTTATTTGTTATTATTATTATTATTATTTATTATTATTATCTGTTATTAGCATTGCTAGTATTTTAGATACTTTTAAGATTGTATTTTAATAAATTATATTTTCTTATTGGGAGTTGTTATTTTACCTATAGTTAGAATAAATTACCACTAGTGATTATGATGTAATTTATGTTAGGATGTATGATTTATGATTTATTTTTCATCATAAATATTCCCTATAGTCGGTATATTTTAATTTAAGGGTAAATCCATTGTCGCGTTTCTTAGAATGAATATGAGTGAATATGAATACGTCGGTTTCGATATAGCATTTTTTTTTATTATTATTTTAAACCCGTTCTATCGTGTTTTCTCCCCTTTTCTTTCCTTCTTTTTGTGTATTTCCCTCTTCTGTTAGGTTTATTTAATTTTTCCTGTTTCGATATTTATATTTTTAATTTTAGTATTTTTAATTATTTTAACAATTTTTTAAAATTAATTTTTAAAATAATAGTAAGAGTAGTTATTTTTTCAAATTGTATTAAAATCATAATGTACAAACTTTTTTGTATCGTAAATATAACCCAGTATATTTGAAATTAAATTTCATAGTTAAATTTTTCCATGTTTTTCTAAGAGAACAGTTAGGAGGTTTGAGACGCTGTTACGATACATGGTGTCAACATTTATTTCTCGTGATACTGTATTTCCTTTTATTGTATCTATTTGTCATTTCTTTTTCTCGTCTTGCTTTCCATTCAGTTTTTTCTGTTTCCGCTTTTTCCTTTTTTCTCTTCATTCGGTTTTCTTTTTTCTCTTTTTCTCTTCTTTACATTAATCAATCGTCTATCTTTTCTTTATCCTTGCTTTCCTCTTTTCTTTGGGGTTCTGTTCGAATGAGCGAGAAATCTTCGTAAATAACCGTTACAATTTTCTATTCTAATATGGACATATGTGTGTCTATGTAAAATAAAAGAAAAGAAAAGGAATTTGGCTGGGGTATTTTTGAAAAGCAACTGTTGTACCATTTGGGTCTGTTGAGCCGCGATACTAACATCATAACG